>CAJNJA010064598.1:0-23104 GCA_905231915.1 Symbiodinium necroappetens
ACCCCTAAACCTACAAACCCTAAACCCCTAAACCTTAAACCTACAAACCCTAAACCCTAAACCTCCAAACCCTTGAATGACTGGGCTCAGCTTGGGTCTGGAGATAAAGGGCTTCTACGAGGATTTGGTTAGAGAAGACGCCTGGTCAAACTTAAAGGGCGCCCCCAAGGCTTTAAGGATTTAGGGTTTTAGGGTTTAGGGTTTAGGGTCTACAAAAGCTCACGCATATTGCTATCCTTTTTGGGCTTTAAGCTTTAGGGTTTCATATTTAGCCCTTTTAGGCTTCAAGGGTTTAGGGTTTCATGGTTATAGCCCTTTTAGGCTTCAGGCTTTTAGGGTTTCATATTTATAGCACTTTTTGTACAGGGTCTAGGCCGTATGGTTTCGGCTTTCCATGGATGGGGACTTAGGACCCAGCATTGACAAAGTAAGGACTATGAGAGGGGTCGTGACCCCTTAAAGAGAGGGCGCTTTTTGATCAGGGGTCTACCCATAGGCTCCATGGTAGTTCCTTTTTGTGGTTCATTTTTAGGATCCTATAAGGTAATCCCCAAAATGAACTAGAATTGAGCCTATGGGTACGTTATACGGTTCTGAGCTCGAACTTTCTTATCTCGACGGCTTCCTGCGGCTTTGAGTTTTGGGTTTCGTGCTGTTGAGGCCAAAGCTGACCGCGGCATTGTATGAGGTAGTGGGCGACACTCGCACCATGCCCTCAAAGACTCTGCTACGTCACCTGAGGCAGGCGGTCTAAGGTATAGGATATAGGATATAGGGTTTAGGGTAGAGAATGCAGGGAGGAAGCGCTAAGCCCTAAACCCAACACCGTCAAACCCCGTAAACCCTAAGCCCAAAACCCACTAAAGGCCTCTTGAAGCTTCTGAACAACCTTAGAAAGCTGCATACCTAACCTCCCATGCCCTTAGTTCCGAAACCTTAAGCCCCCAAGCCCCACACATGCCGTAAAGCACTAAATCTGCACCCCCAAACCCGAAACCCAAAGGAAGCCTTTCTCAACACCGCATCGAACGTGCCAGAACATGCCCGCCCCTCCAAAACAAACACGCACGCCCTTATGAAGGCACTTATACAACCCTTGAGAGGAAGCCTTTATATAGAACCCTTGTCGCCTCGTAGATGCTGCTAGCAATCTCCAAGTTCTGCTTCTCGGTGTAACTGTGCTCTTCAGATGCCTGCCTTGCGCGGGTTTAGGGTTGAGGGGGGGTAGATTCAGTGCAGATGCTACCTTTAGGCTCCATTGGAGCTCCTACGATTGATGATATGAATCCTGCATTACCCATAATAAGGAATATATCCTAGTTCCCATACTTTAGGGAGTTTAGGGTCCTTAGGGCAATGCAGGATTTCGATCATCAACAGTATTTTGGGTTACCTTGTAGGATCCCAACCATAAAAAAATGGCTTACCAAAGCAGCAACTATGACTGTGGATACCACTGGCAGCATCTCAAGGCTCGCAGAAGTCAGCCAAAGCAATGCGAAGCGAAGACTGCTAAACCCCAAACCCTAAACCCCAGACCCTAGATCCTAAACCCTAAACCCCTAAGCCCTAAACAAGAGGGAAGCCCAACTCAAAGTTGAGCCTCAAATCCCAAGCCCACGCTTGCTCCCTGAAGCCCTGAACACTTATCCTCAAACTCTACCCCAAGCCCTTGATTTGATGCAGGGCCTTGAAAAAAATGAACATGCTGTAGTATAGATAAACAAGAAGACCCCACACAGATATGCTTATGGAGTACTAACCCTAAACCCTACACGTCGCTATCACCCCGTTCTGCACAAACCAGAGCAGCCCCCCTAAACCCTAAACCCTAAACCCTAAATCCTAAACCCTAAACCCTAAACCTTAAACCCTAAACCCTAACCCTAAGGCCTCAGTTGCAGGACTTTCTCTTGAGCCAGAGCAAGAGCTCCCGTCGTCTCCTCACTCTAGGGTTGCCCAGAGGGTAGGAGAGTACCCAAATAGTTTAGGGTTTTGGATTTAGGGTTTAGGGTTTAGGCTTTGGGGTTTACGGTTTAGGGTTTGGGGTTGAGGGTTTAGGGTTTCGGTAGGGACTCCAGATTTCCTTCAACAAAATGTGGCTCAAGTGGGTTTAGGGTTGAGGGCCTTTTAGGGGTTTAGGGTTTAGGGCCTTTTAGGGGTTTAGGGTTTAGGGCCTTTTAGGGGTTTAGGGTTTAGGGCCTTTTAGGGGTTTAGGGTTTGGGGTTTACGAGTTTAGGCATCTGTAGGGGTTATGGGCTTTAGGCTTACAGAAGTTTAGGGTTTAGGGTAACACACACATATTCAAAATCCTCTTGCAATGTAAGGTTTATTCCTTTTATTAAAGTGTCTTGGAGTCTCTGGATGTTTCACAGGTTCCACCCACTGGCCCGGGTCCTCGACTTCCGGCCAGATCTTCGCCAGACACTTGGCCTAACTTGCTGAGCGGCTTTAGGGTTTAGGGTTTATAGGGTTTAGGGTAATTTAGGGTTTGGGGTTTAGGGTTTAGGGCGGTTCAGGCATCTTTTTTGTCAGGACCTTGTTCCTCTGTCCTGCGGGTCACCGGTTTAGGGTTTAGGGTGCAAGGCTTCAGGGCTTAGGCTTTAGGAGGTCCGAGCATTGCACACCCTAAGCCGGCCTACAAAAACTGGACTTGCTTCCAAAATGGCTACCTGAATCTTAGCGGAGGGGTCTATGATTCTGGGTGGATGAAGTTTAGTCTTCCCATAGGCCCCTAAGTAGTTCCTTTTTGGGATTATACCTCAAAGGATTCTAATTAGAAACCATAAGAAGGAACTACTTAGGGGCCCATGGGTAGAGTCCAGGACCTGCCTGACACTGAGAAGTCGAGGAGGAGCATTTTAGGGTTCAGGGTTTAGGGTTCAGGGTTTAGGGTTCAGGGTTTAGGCTAAAGGTAGGCTTTTCATGCTGGAGGGACACAGGCAACTTAGAATAAGTCAAGAGCTTTGTGGTCTACTGTTGCTATACTCTGCGTATGTTATTAAGGAGCCTTCAGGCATAGTATTGGTAAGTCTTCAAGCCATTACAGCACCTATAGCATTCACAAGACCCGCAAGACTTAGCCCCCAAAAGCATCGACCCCCAGAACGCCGGAAATCCAACGCACGTAGACCCTTCTGTAGTCTCCATTGTAGTTCCTTTTGTGGTTTGACCAATTTTATGTTTAGGATAGAATAAACCCAACAAAGGAACTACAAAGCATACTATAGGTAAACCTCATGGAGCTCGAAATCTGCAAGGGACCGTAATCTCGCTCCCCTCAGCCCCCTGCACTCTGCTGCAGCTCCCATCGCTCCAGGGAGACCTTTTTGCAAGGACTCTTTTCCAAAAGTTGTACCTGGGCCCCCCAAAGTACCCCCATTACTGGGCCATCATTTTACCTACTGTTGGGGGGTTTAGGTATGGATATAAGGTTGAGGGTCTTGGGGGCGACGGTTGGAGGGGTTTCGGGAATGAAGCACTTTCGAGAATGTGCACTTGTGCAACTTGTGTCATGTAGGCGTACAAGCCTCGCAAAGATCAGAGCGGCAAGCAAAGAGTCGGTATGGTTTTGGGGCCGTCAGCCTGTACAACAGGTTGCGGGGATAGATAAAACTATAGTCCACCTGAAGCCCCAGGAAGTTTCTTAGCGATTTCACCAAAAACCCTAAACCCTACCCCTGGACCCCAAAACCTGAGGCGGACACCTGAACCCTAAGCCCTTGACCCAAACACCAAGAGACCTGAACCTTTCTCTACGGCGCATCTCCCCACTCGGATTGAACCTTGACTGTTGATGACATAAAGGAGAAGCCCAAAAGTTGGAAACCCAATAGCCTCAATCCACAAGAGTAATGTATAGGGAATCCCAGCACTAATTGGCCTTAATCCGGTTTCCAACTTTTTGGGGTTTACTATAAACCCTGCATTACCTTAAGGACCCTAAGCTACGGAAAGTAAGGCACATGCCTTATTATGGGTAATGCAGGTAGTACCCTTTCAAGGAAGCCTGAAAGGACTCCCCTTTCGGGACCCTTAGAGGAACCCTTTGAGTATGCTAAAGGAATCTTCACAGGAACCCCATCATGGAGCCCTTAAAGGAACCCCCCTATAGGGATCCCTTAAACCTAAACCCCTAAACCCTAAACCCTAAACCCCCCTAAACCCTAAACCCTAAACCCTAAACCCTATAAGGATCCCTTAAACCTCTAGAAGATCCCTCCAGGGATCCTTCAAGGGATCCTCGAAGGGCTCCTTTCAGGGTCCCTTTGAAAGAGTTCCTTTAAGGGTGCCCCTTTTTTAAAGAGCTCCTTTAAGGGTCCACTTAAAGGAGCTCTTTCAATGGTCCCTTTTTAAAGAGGTCCTTTAAAGAGTTCCTTTAATGGTCCTTTTTAGAAAGCTCCTTTCAGGGTCCCTTTTTAAAGGCATCCTTAGGAGAAAGACCTCGGTTTGAAGTTCCAGGGCCGCTTCCTTCTCACGGCGAAGTGCCTCCATCGGTTGAAGGCTAGGGCGCTAGGCTTTAAGGGCTCCTTTATTAAGGGTTCCTTTAAGGAATCTATAAGTCTATTAGGGTTCCTTTAAGGGTTCCTTTCAGGGTTCTATGAGGAATGTATTAGCCTGTAATTATAAGGGTTCTGCGACGACTTTACTTTTTTAAAGGGGCTGCAGGGCTTTAGGGTTTGGGGATTCAAGGGTTTAGAGTTTTAACGTTTAGGCCTTGTTATCGGAACTATGCATGTATGGTCTTTGCCCGCAAGGACAACACTATAGATGCTACCTACCACACTACGCTATCAAGATAATCGCAGGATTTCTGTGGATTGGACATGTAGCTGTTGGGCCCGATAACCAAGGACTAGATTGCAAGACGGGAGATGGCTTTGGGATTTGTCTTCAGTGCTTTTGTGGATCAGGTTCAATGCTTAGGGGGTTCGGGATGCTTTGGGGTGCTGAATGTACAGTAGAGCTTTGGGATTTTGCTGTGTAGGCTAGAAC
The DNA here is from genome assembly GCA_905231915.1 of Symbiodinium necroappetens. NCBI lineage: Eukaryota > Dinophyceae > Suessiales > Symbiodiniaceae > Symbiodinium > Symbiodinium necroappetens. The sequence continues at coordinate 4,996 of CAJNJA010064598.1, forward strand.
CAGCGTCGCAGCCACGAGAAAGCACATCTTAGGGGCTGAGTACCTTAACCCAAAAATGGTTAACCTTTTGAGTTAGAGTAGGATTATACAAGCCCAAAAAGGTTAAAGGTTACCTACTCAGCCCCTAAGCAAGCAGCTGGAGCAGCAACCCGAGGAGCCGTAGTTCCCATGGTTTGAACCTTGAGCCCCGAGCCCGACAGTGGCTCGCCACCGTCCTCTAGACCCTACGAATTCAACCTTAAAGAATACACTGCCGAGGTATTGACGGAACGAGTTTTGCCGCTTGATGCTGACCAAACAAGTCCTATAGCCATGGAACGAACGCACTAACCTCAATGAAACAGCGTAAGAACGGTTTGGACGGCCAGATATAAAGCAGATCATTGTCTTTGGACCTATATTCTCTGTACACGTCCTTGACCTGTAGTGTAAACTCTTTGATGTACCTAGGTAGTTCAAAAAACCTAGAGGGTTTCAAGGACTCAGAGTCCAAGAACCCCGGTCCCTCTCACATGTCGCGAAGCTGCTCCCTGCTTACTCAGAATCGGCCTTTATGGGGAGTGCAGTGCTGTAGCCTTCGCTCCATTGGCTTTCCCAAACCCTGCGGATGGTTTTATAGCTTTGAGTTGAGAAAAGAAAACACCTAAACCCTAAAACACCTAAAACCCTAAAACCCTCTAAACCGTAAAAGGCTTCAGGGCCGTGTCTAACCCCAGAAAGCCAACCCGATGCCGGAGAGCCTCTTCCGCAGCCGTGACCTGTCCCGGCTAACTTGCAGTTTCTATGCCAGCCTTGTCAAGAGGGTTTAGGGTTTAGGGCTATGCCAGCCTTATCAACCCCTCAGGGTCCATGTACCCAAATAGTATACACTTATACTTTGGCCCCAAAGTACCTATATAGGGACTACACTAAGACCAAAGTATATACTATTTGGGCACATGGACCCGTAGGGAACTATAACAGGCCATTTGGCGGCAAATGATAGTACCTATGATCTTTTCGGGTTAAGCCGAATTTATAGCTAGGATCCTAGAAGGCAAAGCCCCAAGAGGACCTACAACGGAGACTATATGTAGGTAGGGTTTATGGTTTAGGGTTTAGGGTTTAGGGTTTAGGGTTTAGGGTTCAGGGTTTGTAGAGACCGCAAGGGACAATAGTTTTGTAATTGTTTGGACTCAGGCCCTATTTCAGAGCATGCCCCACACCCTAAACCCTAACACAACACACCCAGAGACTCCAATATCCCTTAATTAAGGAATATACCTTAAATCATATTAGGGATCCTAGTATAATTTAAGGTATATTCCTTAATTAATTCAGGGATATTGGAGTCTCTGGGCATGCCTTGGGTCCCTGGACACCAAAGAACCTACCTTTTTAGGGCTCCTTCTTATGATTTCTGTGTAGGGTTTAGGGTATGATTTTTTTATGTTAGGGTTTAGGGTTTAGGGATTAGGATATGATTTCTTTGTATAAGTCCCTTAGAAAGGTAGGCTATTTGGGGTCCAGGTCGGCTTAGAATTTTGGTCCCAAGTGTCGAAAAGCAGATGAGCAGTCTCAAAAATGGCGCCACACAGGGAGTCTCCTAGTGAGTAATATAGAGGCCTTTATAACCAACAAACATAGGGTTTGGGGTATATGTAGCTTAGTGTAGTTCAAAGTTAGTAGAGTCATTCTATATTGTTCTTGACTTTTATAGGCCTTGCTACAGACGGCAGCAGTACGAACACCGTTGTGGGTGGCTCAGTTCTCGGCTTCAGTCCAACCATGCTCTGAAGGTTTAGTTGTATTAAAGGAAACTATAGGTGAGGAGTTTAGGGTATATAGGGCTCCTAGAGGGCCTCTATAATCTATAAGGTATATAAACCTTCTGTAAGGCTCCTATAAGAGTAACTACCCACCTGAAAATGTCCTAGATTCTGGGTTGTGAGCTCCGGAGCCCAATCTAGAAGCCTGAAAAAAATTGGTGATACCAGTCCTTTCACAGATACCCCCTCCCCCTCCTCCCAAACAAAAACTGGGTTTAATAAATTCAGGCTTCCGTGCTACCTGCCTTAGGACTTAAAGGCTTGCAGTGTGGAGATTTAGGGCCCGAAGGTTGCGGTAAGGGATTCGTGCTGGATTATGCTCCAATCTACTTTCAGCTCATCAACACAGCGACACCCCAATGTTCAAGTGTGATATGGAAACTCTAAACGAACCCCAAAAACGCTGAAACGAAAGCCTAATACTCTAAACCCGTTTGGACCCTTATAGACCTACGTAGCTCGAAACCTTGAAAGCTCTACACTCTTTTTGGACCCTTATAGAATATGTCTAAGGGGCTTCTTGCTGCTCCTGGTGCCTGCGATTGCAGCTGGAGCTGTCTCTCCGTGATGGCCTGCCTCTTGCCCTGCCAGGAACCCAGAGACTCCAAAACCCCTTAATCGATGAATACACCTTAAATCATATTAGGGGTACCTAGCATAACTTATAAAGTATATTCCTTCGTAGCTCATATGAGGGTACTTGTTGTAACTTATAAGGTATATTCATATTCCTTAATAAATCATATTAGGAGCCCCTGTTCTATTTTGTTAGTTTTTTCCTTTATAAACCATCTTGGGGTACCTCTTCTAACATTTAAGGTATATTCCTTAATAAGTCATATTAGGGGCCCCCGTTATATCTTGTAAGCTACATTCCTTGATAACTCATATTGGGGGCTACCTGTTCTAACTTATAAGGTATATTCCTTAATAAATCATACTAGGGGTCCTATTATAGCTTCTCTATATTCCCGAGTCAAATCGGGCGCTGGAGTCTCTTCGAATACCGACTCTGGGTCTTCGGGTAATGGGGCCTTAGGGCTTCGGGGCCTTAGGGTTTTCACGGATTCCTTTAAGGGCTTTGAGGGTTGTTTTGGGCGGGCTTCTATTAGGGCTTCTATAAGGGCACTAGGTTGAAGGTGTAGGGGGCGATGTTCCAGGAGTTCAGAAATTTCAGCGCTCTAGGGCTGTAACCCTAAACCACAGACCCTAAACCCTAAAATTGATTGAGGGTGCAACTTTGCTTTTTGAGTTTCCGTTTGGGCTCAGGGCGCTTTTTTGGGGGGGGAGCTCAGGTCTTTGGGGCTGGACGACATCAATCGGCTTACCACATGGTCACCCAAAGCCCTGAATCCCAAGCCCTCAAGAAGCCTAAGCACGGTTTAGGGTTTAGGGTTAGAGCGGCCCACCCTAAACCCTGAACCCGAGCTCTCAAGAAGCCTAAGCACGGTTTAGGGTTTAGGGATAGAAGGGCCTATGGCCTAGTTTTAGAGGGGTCTGGTTTCGAAAATGCGCAATCCCTAACTTCAAATTCGAAGACCCTCAAAACTCAAGGTCCATAACCAAGGCCGAGCTGAACCCCAAAGAATCGATGTGTTAACGGACATGTGTAAGGAAGTCTTAAGAAAGTGTACCCTAAAACCCCGAAACCATTGAACCTCGAGGATCCCGGAACTCCCGATCCTGTACTTTTAAAGCCCTAGACACCTGTGAATCCCAGAATCAAGCAAAATCCCTAGATCCCTAAACCCTAAACCGCCAAACCCCTAAACCCTAAACCAGGAAGGAAATAAAGCCTCAACTCCTCACCCCGACAAACTGCACCCGAAACTCTAAACCCAACTTCTAGAACCCTAAACCCAACCCCTAAACCCTAAACCTTGAACCCAACCCCCGAACTCCATGGAGATGCCATCACAAAATACTCCGTAGACCCTGTCTTGGGTGAAGCTTTTGGCTAGGTGCCACCAGTCCCTGAGGACGAAATGAACCCTAAAAGGGTTTAAGGTTCATATACCATATAGGGATGCACAGAAAATAAGGGTCTAGGGCCCCTGCTTTTAAGGGTCAAGCTATAGGACTCAAAGCAACTCAGTTAGGGGTTGTGACACGCCCAAAGAGCTGACTTACATATACCCAGAGAACCCAATACCCCTTAATTAAGGAATATGCCTTAAATTACAGGGGCCTTAATATTGTGATTTAAGGTATATTCCTTAATTAGGAGGTATTGGGTTATCTGGGTACATCCCAACTTTGCAGCAGTCATCAACCTGCGCCAGACTCCGAAAACAGACCCTGCCTACGGTCTCCATTGTAGTTCCTTTTCTGTGGTTAGCTACTGTTATGGTATATAGCGTTGGCTAACCAAAAAAGGGAGCTACAATAGGTAAACGGATCTTTACGCCCTGATCCATAGAAGTCCACAAACCCCTAAATCCAAAACCGCAAGCCCTTAAACACCCATCCTCTCATACCTTGAACCCTAATACCCTAAGATGCAAACCCCTAAATCCAAAACCGCAAGCCCTTAAACACCCGTCCTCTAATACCTTGAACCCTAATATCCCAAACGCTAGACCGCCCGGCTGAAAGGAACCCTGACAGGAACCCGATGCTACCCTCAAAAGGGCCTCCATGATCCGACGACAACGTGCCTGTCCCAGCAGGTTTACTCGGGTTTAAAGGTTTTGGGCTTAAAAGACACGCCCCTTAAGCTTTAACCGTTTTGGAGTTTGTAGGGCCATAGGACGTGCAAGGGTACTTTAGGGCGTGTTTAGGCTGCTGGGGCTTTTTATGCTAGGGTTTAGGATTCAGGCTGCTTGCAGCATCCCTTCCGCCCTATCTCAAGCTACATTTGCGTGAGGGAATGGATGCTGTAATTCATCAATTTTCAATCTCACTTGCGCGAAAAAAAAGGTTTTACAGTACTGAACCCTCCAGACCCCCAGATCAGAGATGTAACAACCCAGCAAAAGCCACTGCGGCACATGACTGCGCGTTGATCCGAGAATCTCAGAACGATGGGCTGGTTGCTACCTGTTCACGCCGAATATGATTTGGGCTTGAGGGCTGTAGGGCTTTAGGTTTGGAGCCCTGAACCCTATCTTAATCCCAAAGAACCTACCTTTTTAAGGACTTCTATTAAAAACAACTAATTAGAAGGAATCCTAAAACAGTAGGTTATTTGGGGTCCAGGTGAATCCTAAACCAGGGGTTGATGGTTAAGTTTCCAATGGTGGTCAAAGGTTTGAGGATTTGAAGGTTCAGGTCTACCGTGAGGCGTCAAATAACACCCTATATGTGGCAGCAAACCTACCAAGTCCCAAAAGCCTGAACCCGAGACCCAGAGACCAGAAAAAAATCGAAGCTCCCAACCGAAATGCAAAAAAACTGCAAACCTAACAACCTAAACCCTAAACTAAACCATTGACACTGAACGTTACAATTGCGTTGCTGTTAACGCTTCATACGAATCTCAGACTAGGATCCTGTCATCCCAAAGATTCAGAAACCAAGGGAGCCCATAAAAGGGCATCCATTCTAGCAACCACTTATCCTTCGAGCTCCAGACCTGATACATCACATATAGAACGCCCCAAGGTATGCTAGTTGGCTAAATCTCGTTACACTTTTAACCCGAAACCGTATAACCCTAAACCCTAAACCCCTAAACCCCTAGAAGCCGGCCCTGAAGATGCTGGGCCTCTGCATCCGCGGCGCGACGCAGAAGGATCTGCTCCACGCGACCATCGAAACTGGCCCTGGCGGGGTGGTGTTGAAGTTTAGGGCTTTGGGGCTTCGTAGAGTTTTGGATGCGCATAGGCCCCATTGTAGTTGGAGCGTATGGGTAGAGCCTTAATTTCGTCTTGAGCGGATTCCCTAACCTAAACCCTGGCTACAAGCTTAAGGACCTCTCGTTTAGGGTTTCGGGCGGCATTTCGCCCCTATCGGACGATGGCTGCACCCCATTTTAGGGTTCAGGGCTTTAGGGGTTTAGAGGTTTAGGGGTTTAGGGTTTAGGCACCATTGTTTCCGGAAGTGGGGACGTAGCGCTTTCTTGCCACCCGTGCTGAGTTTTAGTCTCCCAGACTACATGTTGGGAACCTCAGCTTCATGGAACCCGCTGCGCTGGACAACTGACTGCTCCAGCTGCGCTGCTTACTTAGAGACTCCAAAATGAGTTAGTTCAGGAAGATACCGTAAACCCTAAACCCCAAATACTTAACTCATATCAAGGCTTCCATCAAAACTTGAGGTAAATGTCTCAGTGTAGGGGTTCGGCAAATCGAGTTTTATGCAGAATCCAAAAACATGGCTACAGACAGATCGGGATTCAGGGTACCCAACCAACAGGTGCTACATTTAAGGTCGATAGGTTGGGCGTAAAGATTACGGATAACGGATGCTAAACCTTCGTGCAGGATTCGGCTATGGATCGCTTCGTTACCCCGGCATCCCCGTTTACTGCTCTGCATTATATGTGTCAATGAGGCAACGTTCTACTGCTTGATCTAGATTCAGGTTCACTGGCAAAGAGCAAGCAAAGATTGAGCAGAGCCACAGTACTTACACTTCTTTACTACCTCCGATGCGAAACATGTCGATTCTCAGGCTCTGCTTTAGGGTTCAGTGTGGGGTTTGAGTTCGGGGTGCTCCCCCTGAAACTTGAACAATTTCCGTCCCCATGGCTAGCCTAAGCTATAAGGATGATGGACTAAGGTAAGCTCGTTGGACGTTGAATGACAAATCTGCAAAAACCCAGGAAAGGAAGCCCTCCATAAACACTCATTGCACTGATATTGAAGCTCCACTACACCCGAACCCAAAACCCTAAGAATCATGGACAACAGCCTGGTTAAACTCTAAATCCCTGAGCACCCGAGGGCGCCACAAACCCTGGGTCTCCGATCGCTGCATCACCTCAAAGGTCAAAGTGAGGTTCCCTTCTGTCTCTTAGCTGCTGAGTTCATAAGCACAAAAGAGTGTACACTTTCAGTCCTATAAGGGATCATATTACCTCAAAAAGCTTAAAGTTTATTCTTTGAGCTACTAAGGTCTAGAGAGTTCAGGGGTTCTGTTTAGGGCTTAGGGTTTATGGTTTAAGGTTTGGGTTTGGGGTTTTCGGTTTTGGGCTTTGGGCTCAGGGTTTGGGATTCAGGGGTTTAAGGTTCCTGGGTGCAGGGTTTGGGGCATTGTCTATCTCTCTAGGGTTTTTGACATGGGTCTTCTAAAGGTTGGAAAAGGATTTCAAAACAGTTTTGCTCGGTTTCACAAGGGTTTTGTCAGAGTGCAACAAGGCTATATGGATAGTTCTCTAAACTAGGGTCCCATTTTAAGTCCCCAAAATAGTACGGCACTTTTATAAAAGGACCCCAATTTAGAGAACTACCCATATGACCCTAAACCCAGTCTTCGGCCCATGACTTAGTAGGAAGCTCAACCGCTCGGATGAGAGATTTGGTCTTCCTTGGAAAAATAAATAGGCTTTTAGGGGTTTAGAGTTTAGGGTTTAGGGGTAGGCTTTTAGGGGTTTAGGGGTTTAAGGGTTTAGGGTTTAGGGAAACTATTGGCCCAAAACCCATAAAAGGCTATTAGTCTACATACTGGGGTCCAGGTGAGGGGTTATGGGAATTTGTAACAGGCTTTTCTGGGGTTTTACGTATAGGGGCCTCAATGATAGGAACAGGGTCTTAGGGTCTAGTATACTGTAACTACAAAGGGGACAACGTACACGGGAATACTGTTGGCACTACTTCCGACTCCTACCTCCTGGGAATTTCCAAATAAGTTCTGCGCGAGGACTTTTGAGAGTCTTTTAGGTTTTTGACAATCTTTGTATACCTTTTAAGCGGTGTTGTAGAAGGTAGAAGGGCTCTGCATGATCTTCCCTCTGGGAGTCTAGGCATCCATTCTTCTTAGACTTTGGGATGGTTTGGGGTATTGAACGAGGCCTCGGAATACCACGAACAGCATGGCTACAGGGGATGCATTCCGACCCCTACGCTAACCCCCTTTTCGCTCTGAGCGTAGTGTTTAGGGAATGCTGAGGTATGCTATTATATTTTACACCGCATGGTAGGAACACCTCCGGAACTAACAGCTGGCGTATGGGGCGAAAGGGGGGTTATGACTTGGGTAGGACATGGCGCTACACACTCGGAGATGGCGAGATAGCGGAGCCATTCCGAAGCGAACAATCTAAACAAAAAAGGCGCCTTAACAATTAGAATGGGGTTCCTTCAAGGTTTCCAGAAGAGTTTGTGAGTACTTTACTGTGCAGGCTTTTATGGGGCTGTAATATAGAGGTATTAGACTAGGCCTTGTGTGGCATACAAAAGTATGATTATAGGAAGTAGCTTTCGAAGGACTATATGGGCGTATTACTAAACTTAAACAAATCTGCAGACCTCTAAATTACATTCTGAGGACCACGCTGAAGAGCAGCAGGAATTCGGCAAGGGACTCCCAGCACGAGACGAGAGCTAAAAAACAGTTGGCCGGCTGGCGGCGGCAAGTAAGAATGACACATCTGGCACACGATGCATATGTAAGCCCCATGCCCCATGCAACAGATACGAAGCATCCAACCAATCTCTGAAATGCCTGTATCCGAACAACACAGCACCAAAACATATTGATAGACATATGGGTAATTCTCTAAATGAGGGTCCCTCTTTAATTTAAGTCCCCCAAATAGTACGGCACCCTTATAAAAAAATCCTAAAAGGGGCCCTAATGTAGAGACCTACCCATCGACGTGGAGTCGGATAACCTAAACCAAACCCTAAACCCGACAGATTCTCACAACATCTCGCAGTTCCGGAGAGCTGTGGAGTCTTGAAGTTATCAGGGAAGAAGAACTCAATTCAAGTCTAAACCCTAAACCCTAAACCCTAAATTACCAGGCAAGTGTGATTCTCACAAGGAGCTGCAGGTTCAGGAAATGGCTCCGGGAGAACCCCGAACCCCAACCCCTAAACCCCCAGAAGTACCCAAAACCTATAAAAGGGCTATCATTCTACATACTTTTGGGTTCCGGGCTAACCCTGAAGCATGGAAGTACTCCCTAAACCCTAAACCCTAGACCATTGAAGTACTCCCTAAACCTAAACCCTGCAGTAAAGCATGGACGTACTCCCTAAACCCTAAACCATGGAAGTACTCTGGGGTTTGAGGAGCTCCTTTGCTGAGTACCTCACTCAAGCCGTAGAGACACCCATCCTGGCCAGTATAGATTCCTGATTACTTGGAACAGGGATTAGGGTTTAAGGATTAGGGGATATTTTTTATGCGTTTTTATACTACTGTTTTAACAACGACCACCAAAAACTGCGAATACTACTGACCCAGGCCCCGATGTTATCCTGTTCCTCCCTGGAGAAACCCCAATCAGACCCTAATACTTAGTTCCAGCATCCCAGCTCCCATAAAATTCCTACCTCCTACCCTACTTAACAGCCCTACTTGCTGGGGTCTCCACTCAGGGTTTTGGGCGTTGGGCTTGGGCTTCAGAAATGTAGAACGCCGCTAGACCCGAACGGGGCTCCATTTAGTGAGGTGGCCTGAACACGTAGAAAAAGTTGTGGGTGTATTGCATTTTGACGATGTGTGGAGCATATGGGGACATGATGAGATCATCGATTATATTTCCGATCCCTTGTATAAAGGCTTCGGTTTTTTGGGGTTTCTGGCTTCGGGCGTGGCATTTAGGAGTGTGATCCAAAAGGCTTCGTCCCAGGCTTAGGCAGGGTCACAAATAGACAGTATTATTATTATTAGTATTATTGTTACTATTATAATTATTAATATTATTACTATTATTATTATTATTTCTTTTTTTTTATTATTATTATTATAGGCTAAGCGTCAGCTCAGGGTTTACCGGTTTATGGGGTCTGTTCGGGCTTTGGGTTTCAGGTTGAAGGTGCTTGAGGGCCTACTATACATATGTACATATGTATATCTAGAAGAAGACAGAGAGCGAGAGAGAGAGAGAGAGAGCTATAGCGAGGGAGGAGAGAGGGAGCAAGAGAGAGAAGCAGAGAGACGGTTCGCGGCTCGGTCATGGTTGAGGGTTTACCGGTTCAGTGCTATCATGTGTGGCCGATCGCTTCTGCAGCCAGCGAGCACCAACCCAGGACACACGGTTCTATGTTGGTTTTAGGGTCTGGTGGACCATTGAAACCTACATGCCTGTGTCTACGATTCGATCTTCCAGGACCGAGGCGCTGCTTTGCGTTTGGGATTTAGACCAGCGGAAAGTGGTCGTAGCCTATCTCCGCAACCTGTTTTTGGTGCACCAAGCAGCTGATTCGCAACTCTCACATGATCGCCTCTGGTTGCATGCTAGACGGACGGATAAACGGATCGCCATGCCCAAGAATCGTTGCAGACCCTGTGATCCTAGCAGTCAGGAAGATTCGATTCTGCGCGGGCGCTTCTAGTATTTTACCGTGCGCCGTAAGCTACAAACGACAAAAGCACCACCAAAAACAACACCTTGCAACACCTAAGATGACGGATTAAGTAGTGTCCTGAGGTCTGAATGTAGGGTTCGAGCACGTGCTTAGCCTGCCAACAGATAAAAAACTCGACACTCCTTAAACTCAGCACAGAATCCCTCCCACACGGTCGTATGGCCCTTGAATATGACGCCCTGAATGCGCACCTAGGGGTGAGCATGTAACAGTGTGAGAGGGTTCGAGCTCTAAGCATGTGGGTTTCAATCTTTGTCTGGGACGACAGAACTGAGACGGTAGATGATATCCAGTTACGTAGCTATCTCTGATGACGATGCTTGTGATGATGCTGATGATGAAGACAATCATGACAATGAGTTTTGCTACTGCTGTTGCAGTTCCTGTTGTGGTGGCAAGTTGGCAAGGGCAACTGCTGCTGCTGCTGCTGCTGCTGCTGCTCTGTGTAAATTCAACCTGCCTACGTGCCATGATGCCTGCTGTGCAGTCATCAATTCTTGTTGTCTCTGCCGGCATTGTTATTATTACTGATGTGCAGTACAAGCACTATCACCAGGGACGGAGTTTGTAGGATGGGGTGCCACAGTCTTCATCTTTCGCTCGCCCTCTCACGTACACCGGTTGTCTGGTACTTGAGAATAATGAAGGGCGCGCGGGTGCATTCAATGAAGTGTTGCGGGTTTGGTAAGCTTGGGTAGTGATTCTTGCACATGCAATGAGAGACTGATGCTTCAGAGGCTTCGAGAAGCCTGTTCTTGTGGGGGCATGGCCTTACGAGCACGTGCTGTACAACATCGCTTTGGGCTGCATGCATCCTGGAGGAGAGAGACTCTCAAACTAAGATTCTACGAAATGGGGGCGCCATTGCTCCGTGTCTCTTAGAGTGACTCACTGTAAAGACTCCGCAGAACCTAGTAACTCCCTAAAAGTCCCAAACCCTTAAGAACAACCTATGCCATAGCCTATACAGCTTAGATTTAATCCTAACCACGAGGCCTTGGAAATGCAGGTTTCATACTAAGGTTCGTACTAGGGCGCCTATAGAGACCGTAGTGCCAACTCGGGACATTAAAACACAGGGTGGCTGACAGGCTGAATCCGATTTTCACACAAGTCGGCAGACATGCCAACCCATGAACTCTGTCTCATGGCCCCAACATGCGACAATGTCATATTAGAGCGTCATCAGAGCCAAACCGGAATATGAGGCCTCAGGCCGGGAGCAGGGAGATGATTTTGGTGGTGTCTTTGTAGGTTTTGGCAGGGGTTGACAGGACCTGCTTTAGACTCGGGAAGTTCTACACCTTGAAAAAGCCAAGGGTGGTGACAGCTGCAAAATCAATCGTCTGGGCTTTACAGGCCTGACAACACCCAAAACTCTAAGAGGCCACATATTGGTTACAGCCCAAAGTCTTGTCCAAACCCCCGAATGCTAGTTTGGAGGCTAGCATGAGGGTTCCTGTAAGGAATTTATGCAAGTACTATAAAAGTCTAATATCATGAAATCTTCTATAACCCATACACACACACACGCAAAAATAAATAAATAAATAAACAAATAAACAAACAAACAAACAAACATACATACATACATACATACATACATACATACATACATACATCTATATATATATATATTATATATATAGAGAGAGAACGAGACATTGAGCGAGAGAGAAAGAGAGAGAGAGAGAGACTGACTGAGACAAGGGAATATTATTGAAAGCATTCCGAAACCCTGACATTAGGCTCCTGCCAGGTAGATAGCAGCTGCGCAAAGTGTCTGGCCACCAAGGCGGCATTGATACTCGGAGTTCATCGCAAGCATGGGCTTCCGACCGGCAGGTTTAGTGCCTCTTCGGCCCTGTAGAGAACCCTGTAGTTTAAAGGGAGCCATTCAACAGGAACCCTATTAAAATTAGTGACTCCCCTTGTTACGTTAGGTTTCTCAGGCTGTTGGAGTCTAGAACGGAGAAACAGCTTCAAATTTTCAGGGTGACCAAGAACTCTGACAATCTTAGCCTTCCACCCTAGAACTCTTAAGCCATGGGCACGAAACCGTTAACCATAAACTCCAAATCTTTAAACCCTGAACCCTGAATCACGACACCCTAGACCCCAAACCCTAGAACTCTAAAGCCTTCTACCCATAACCTCTTGAAGCTTGTGGCTCCAGGTTTCGGGGCTTCAGATTTTGAATCGAAGCCCGTACAGTCCGCTTGGGTTTGGGGTTCAGGGTTTTGGGTTCCATAAAGCCCCACACAAGCCGCACAACTCAGCCTACAAAAGACTCTATGAACTTCATCTTAAAACTCCTATAAGACATGATCTAAGTTGACTCAAGACGGGCAGAGATGCTCCCGGGAGTTGGAAGTAAAGTGCGTGGATTTATGGGGGCCTTGCTTGTGCAGGGTGTTTATGGAGACATGTAAATCAAAAACAGCCTGACTCCGCAGCCAAAAACCTCGCACGTTTTTTTCAAACGGAATCCGCTCATAGTTCAAGTGTAGATTTAGGCTCAAGCTTCGGTCAAAAAGAGCAAGCTTGCCAGATCTACTTCACGGATGACACATGTTGTATAGGTCTGCAACACATGCTACAACTACCCCGTTGTAGTCCAATCATAATATGTCCCAAACACCCTATTCAAATTATTAAGGCCCCTATATGAAAGCACTGATCGTGATAGCTTCGACATGCCTAAACAAATGTGGGGCATAATGTATGTACGCGACTACTGCAAGGCGAACATGGAGAATAAGGCTCCCAATCATAGAGGCTCGGATATGTTTTTCAATCGTTTGATATTTCTTTTGTTGCTGCTTCTCTTCATTCTTGTCTGTCTCGCTCCCTGTCTCCATGTTTATTTTTTGGCAAATATTCCTGATTCCATATCGAAGAAGCCCATGCGACAGTATAGATCTGTGGGACAACACAAAAACGACCCTAAACCCTAAGGATATACCTTGCCTTCAACCCGGCTTCATACAAACTCTCGAAAGACTTTGTTTACTTCAGGGGTTAATTCTGCTTCGTGCCAGCCCAGCCTGTGATGTGATCGGAGAGCTCTCACAGCTCTCTCTGCGACTCGGGCGTTGAGACCCGTTTTGCCCCTCAGCTACACACTATGGCCTGGATTTTCGGATATGGGTTTTCGGGCTTAAGGTTTACATTGTTTATAACTCCTAAACCCTACCTTCTACAGGTTGCCTAAGACTCGAAAACCGCATCTTCAGCTACCTAAGCTTTACGCTTTAGGGTTTGTAGAGGTTTGGGATTTATGGGGTATAGAGGTGATAAGAAATTATGCTTAGGCCGCGCCTTAGTGTAGTTCAAGGTACAGTCCTTCCTTGGCAGCTCGGAAGTCGACCTCTGCCTTTTGCATCAGCCAAAGAGCGTAAACTCCTCTTTAATTTAGTGTCATGTGCGGGCTGCGTATTTAGTTCGATGGGCCTCTTTAATGCATTTTTCGGGCTATTTCGAGCCGGCACCAAAAAATGACAGGCCTTAAACATGCGTTTTTTTTTGACAGATTTTTTTTGGTTTTGTTTTTCCCTTCTAGTAATGGTCAATCTTAAAGCAGCCACGACCTAAAAGCGCCCCGAAACTTAACTAAAGCAGCCACAACCTAACAGCCCGCCCCCAACCCTGAAACCCTGGCCCTCAAACCCCCCCAATTCCCTTCTAACTTAGTCGAAGCCCGAAACTCCCTAAGCCAGCCCAGAAACCCCTAAGATCCCCCAAATCCCTTCTAACTTAGCCGAAGCCACCCAGACCCCAAGTGAGATCCCCGAATTCCCTTCCCCCCAGTCAAAGCCACCCAGACCCCTAGGCAGCCCAGAAACCCCTAAGATCCCCCCAACTCCCCAATTCCCTCCGAACTTAGTCAAAGCCCCAATCTACCGAAACCTTGGTCCAGGGCGTCACGGTCACATATTATTCGAGCCGCGAGGTTTTGGTCCGGGGAGGGGGGGGGGGGGTCTGTACACTATTCGGGCCTCCACATTAATGTCATATACAAACCAAACACCTAAACCCCCAAAAGTAGGCAAAATCATGGCCCAAAAACCTATAAAAGGCAATTATTCTACATACTTCTGGGGTCCAGGCAGAGACGAAACGCTAGAGAACAGCCAACCCCGAAGCCTCTCTGAACTCGGGATCACAAAGGCTAAATCCCAGATTCCTGAAGGGAAGCCAAAGTGAACCTAAAGTTCCCTAAGGCCTAAATGCTAACCCGCAGTCTCTGTCTCTGTTTATCTCTAAACTCCTGAACTAAACCACAACCCTCAACTATTTTCCTAAACCCTGGATTCTAAATGAAATTCCCTAATAATTTTAACCCAAAAGTACTTGAAGCATCCTTCTATAGCGCCCTTACAGTATCCTTTTCTTGGCAGCATTGTGTGTGGGCTGGCGGTCCCACGCCTCCGACAAAGGGAAGAGCGCACTTTACAGCCGTTCAGCCAGGCAGTCCCATTTAGATTGGAATAGGGTTCCTTTGAGGGGTTCCTGTAACCAGCTAGATAAGGGATCTATAAAGGCGTTAGTACACTTAGGGGTAAGAGGTTTGACAAAAAATGTCGGGTTTGGGATTAGGGTTTCGTGTGGAGGGTTCAGGGCAAGAAGGTGCAGGTGTGTGGTTGTTTAGCTTTAAACTTAGATCCCAAAGTATATTTAAAGCGACCCTAACCCCCAATCCTAAACTCTAAACCAATCAGCCTTTCACTTGAGCCTTGACCCTACTAAACCCTAAAATAGGAACCGTAATCTCAGGTAGATGGGGTTTAGGGCTTAAACTTAGGGTTTAGGGTTCAGGGTGCGTTACGGGTTGTAGACAGCTGATTGTTAATAACGATCCTGACTGATATGGCCTCTAAAGGAGGCGGGCTTGTCAATCAGGGGTCTACATTGAACAGTAGTGCACCGATCCCTGATGTTCATGGTGTTTTGGTGTTGAGTGTTTTCGATCTCGGGGTTCGCAGTTTAGCTTTTAAGGCAGGGCGAGCGGCTATTTGGCCGGCTACACTATTGATGGAAGGGCTGCCAAGCAAAGTGGAGACGAACGCGCGGTCCACGACATTCACACGACTCCCGCCACCGTTCAGTTATGGTTTGCGGATTGGGGCTTAGGGTGTACGGGTTTAGGTTTTAGGGCTCAACTAAAATGCTTTCTATTGGCTTTAAAAGTAATCCTCTACTTGCTCCTAGTTTGAAGGCGCTTCTGCACAAAGGCCATGTTATCAAAGGCTTAGCGGCTTCTAGTTAGGGATAGGGTGCACTTTTAGGTCACTACTGTATCCCTAAATAAGACAATATACCGAATGTACCATAAAACATATGACGGAGCTCTGTGCAGTTTAAGGAATATGTCCTGTAAAAAAGGGTCTAAGGCTATATTAGGCCCGAGCGATCAAGAATCTCCAGGTTTAGCTTGTCGAAGCCGAGACTGCAAACCCCAAATCCCACACGAATAACTCTAGACCAGCTACATAGAACCTTACTTACTAAGTGTCATGATACTCCAGGTTGGGTTTGGGTACATGGTCTACTCTATATATATATATAGAGATAGATAGATAGATAGATAGATAGATAGATAGATATAGACTATACAGGGATATAGTTTCTTTGTTGTTTAGACCCCTACATTACAACCATAGATCTCCACAAGAGTTTGGTGGCTTCCTGGGCTCAGGATGTAGGAGTTTAGGGCTTTACTGGGTTCTTGTTTAAGGGATCTTGCTTAAGTTATCAGAGTGGTGATCTATAGTAGATAATATGGTTTCTGTATTATGGCAACTTAAACTAAAACCAAGAACCCATTTTAGGGTTTAGGGTTTGGGCTTAGTAAAACGGCCGAAATCTCCCATCTAGGGCTCCTAACGCTCAGAGTAAGGGCCTGGAATACTAACAGGATCAGGGCAATTTTAACTATGTATTAAGGTTATACACAACTTACAACTGTAAGTATAATGGCACCCTTTATTCAGGTACTTATAGTTCGGAGTTCTGTTCCCTCCAGAAGAGCCGAAAGCTGATTGGCGAGTAAGCCTTCGAGTCTGCCTTGCGTGGAAAACCTGTTTCTCGGGTTAGGGTACAAGGAAAAGAGAATATGGTAACCAAAAAGACACTGCAGTCGAGGGTCTTGGCTAGGGCTTAGGGTTTTCGATAACTTTGAGCTGAAGAGCTCTCAAGCTCATGCCTTATGTATTCCCTCCGCCTTTCTTTCTCTACGACTTTTTGAATTCGCAAAAGCAGATTCACTCTTTATTTACTGATGATAGGGCAAATTTCCGGCCCCAGTCCAAATATTTCGACTACGACCTGCACAGGCTCCAAGCTCCTAAACAACACCCCAAGAGGAAGCCCTAGAGCAACTCCTACTCGAACCCCTCAGGGCAAGTGTCATGGAGAAAGGCATCGGTTTCCTCAAACTGTGGGGTTCAGTTTAGGGCTTAGGGTTATAGGGCTTAGGGTTATACGGTTTAGGGATATAGGGTTTAGGGTTATAGGATTTAGGATTATAGGGTTTTCGGGTTTAGGGTGCAGGGGGCTCTTTTGCAGTCGTGGACGCGCCCGCTTATCAGATCCCAGGGCTGCAGCCCATGGGAAATTGAACTTGGCCCTCTACCCTTCAACCCTAAACCCTAAACCCTCAACACACCCTAAACCCTGAACCCTGAACTCTGAACCCTAAACCCTGAACCCTAAACCCTTAGACCCTGAACCCTGAACCTTCTTCAATTCCGCGGTGGATTTGTTACGTGAGTTGGCCGTTTCAAAACCACTAAAGGGCCCCGCAGATCTCGTTTAACCCTATAAAGAAAGCCGTAAACCCCAATATAGCGCGAGCTATAGGGTATAGGGCTTATAGGGTTTATTGTTTAGGGTTATATGGGTTTAGGGACGGGGATTGGTGAGTGAGGGCTTCTGAACAGGTTGCCCATGAACTTAAACCCTAGGGTTGAGGGTTTAAGGGTTTAGGGTTTACCCAAAACCCCCAAAAAGAGGTCACAGAGAAAAAAACCTCCCCCAAATCTGAACCGTCCAGGGTTCATCTAGAGCCTGATCTCAAAGGCTTGTAGCTTGGAGACACTTTTGAGATCGGAGGACGAGGGTAGAGAGCAGCACGCCAGTGTGAATATTAGCTCCATCTGATTTCGATGGACGTCCCGTCTCTGCTCGTCACCCAGGCGGCCGATCCAAAGCCAAGGTACGAATCAACTTCTCGGGTTTAGGATTTAGGGCCCTAACACAATGCTGTGCGAAACCTGAAAGACCCTTCTGTTCTGACCCTAATTTTGTATTGTAGTTCCCTTGTTTGGGGGTTCTAGGAATCTGACTACAACACGAGTTAATTTAACAAACAATAAAGAAAAACCCTTATATACCCTTGACCAGAACTCTAGATCGGAAGTACGAGCTTCCTGCAAGATCTGCTTGCTACATTTTGGGGGATACGCCTGAGCCCCTAAGTAGTTCCTTTTTTTGGTTCGTGCTTAGAATCCTATAAAGCAACCCCAAATAGGAACTACATAGGAGCCTATGGGTAAACCCTGACCCTAAACCCTCAACCCTAAACCCTTAAATCCTACGCCCTAAACCCGAAGCGCTTGCGGCTGGGGCATAGAGAGGCTCTAGCTTTTTTGGTAGGGTCTGGGGTTCTAACCCAAAGCCGACAACCTTCCGCCCGAAGAAGACTGCGTAAGCAGCCTAGAGCTCAGCTGGAAGGCAACACTCAACCCTGAATCCTTTCTGGGCGCCTGAATTCCCCAAAATGTATGTGAAAGAATAAACCGGCGGAAGGGTTTTTTTTTT
>CAJNJA010064609.1:9662-22828 GCA_905231915.1 Symbiodinium necroappetens
AGTACTAGTACTAGCACGTAACTAGCAGTACTAGTACCAGTACTAGTACTAGTGGTAGCAGCGGCAGTAGTAGCAATAGCAGTAGTGGCATCAGCAGCAGTAGCCCTAGCAGCAGCCGTCACAATACTAGTACATAGCATCACCTAGCAGGAAACGTAGACTGGTTCGGGTAGGTCGCACTGCAGCTCACGCTTCGAACAAGTGCCTCTTGGGTCGACAGAGGTCCTTGTATTCCATCCAGTGGCTCCTTTTCGGGCTTAGGGGTTAGGGTTTAGGGTTCAGGGTCCCTGCTACGGTTGCAGTTTCAGGGATCTGGGGCCCGACAGCAACACGAAACAGCCCGTAAACCCCCAACCACGCAATCCGATCGTGAGGTGTGGGGTCGACATTTGTTTAGAAGATCTACCTGAAGCCGGGAGCCTGGCAGCCATAAACCCCGGGTGGACTTTACGGCTTGCGAAGGCGAAGCTAAGCTGACCTCCATGTATATGTGCTTTAGCATTGCTTTACAGCGTGTTTATGGACATGTGGTCTGAAATGCCGTGCCAGCATGTGACGATGCATAAGTCACTATAGGCAAAAGGATAATCCGCAGGCAATACAAGTGTACACGTCTACATGTACATGCCCAGACATCTACATGAGTGCAATGTACATCCGTTCATACCTTGGCATCCGGACAAGCGTGCATACATGCATCTGTATAGTATCGTGATTCATTCCTGCTGTCAGTCACTCGTTGGTGCATTCCTTCATACCTTAAACACTAAACTCCAAACCCTTACCGACCTGGGGACCTCACATACCCATAGCTGCAACAATCCTTCAAAGCTTGATTGGCTACGTTCAACCAGGTACTTTACAATCTGTACCAGAGTATATATACCTTCATAATTACCAATACTATCTTGGGGGTTTCCTTATTGTAACTATAGTATAATGGGCCCCAAAACCCTATTCTAATGGTTAAGACCCCTATGTTGCCCTATGTTATGCTCATCGTCTACCCAAGCCCCAGGGATTCCTTCATAAGCCTCAAAGTCCTAAGTCCTAAAGACAACCCTTAAGCCTCAACCGAAACCAGTCATGAAATGACAGGATTGCAACTTTGCTGGCCAGTACCGATAAAAGCGTCATCTATGATGAAGCTATTGCGACCTCTGCTCCAGGTCAGTGGAGAACTCGAAAGGAAGCCATAAACCACACCCTTCGAAACTGTTCCCAAGAGTCGTTCAGAAAACTACTACACCAACCCTAAACCACGAAGCTGAAATCATGCACTCTAAACCCTACACCCTAAATCCCAATGATGAACATCTTAGAAACTACTCAGCCTCAAGCAGAATGGCTTGCCACCCCAAACCTGAAACCTTAACCTAGAAATCTTCGACAGAAATATTAGAACGAGCCAGCTGCAATCACTACACAACCCCAAAAGGGTCGACGTTCCCCAGTATCTCATTCATGCCAAGAGTACTCTTTTTCTCGTCTTCAAGTCTTACTGGGGTGGACGGCCTAGGGCTAAGTTAGTTTGCTGTGCTGCTATAGTATGTTCTGCTATGCATAGCATAACATCTTTCTACTGAACTTTAGCTTACAACACTCTGTTATTATTCTTGTTCAGCATTAAAACTGGAGTACTATCGCGTACAGTGCCATACTACATTAGGCACTGCAATACTTTTATACGACAGTACTATATATAATACTACTAGACTATAAAGACAATAATACTACTGTAAACCATAATGCTACAATACTGTAGAAACTAGGTTCCCCACTAGCCCTTTAATAATAAGGATATCCTTTTTCCTTTCTTTTTCGGCTTTAATAAGGAGACCCCCAAAGAAAAAGGCTAAAAGGGTACCACTGGGGAACCAGGAAAAGGCACAAAGCCATGACTTTGGTCGGAGCCTTGGCTTCGAAGGCCTTCGGCTCGCTAACCGCCTCAAGAAGGGGAATCTAGAAGCCTTTAATAACTAGAATTAGAATCGGGTTCTGGGGTATATTCTACTATAACTTAATAAGGAATGCCACCCTTAAACTAGTATAGGTAATTAAGGCCCTTACTTTAATTCGTAGGGCTTAGTGGTGAGACCGCACTCCAAAGCACTGGGGGGTTCCCTCCTAGAGTAGCGAGAATCAACCTCGAGTCCAGTTCAATGGACACTTTGGGTACTGGAGGCTCGGGTTTAGGGTTTGGGTTTAGGGTTTAGTGGAGGCATTCTCCACTCCATACCATCTGTTCCGATGGCACCTCGCGGCATCATCGCGCAGATCCTGCCACCAGGATCCTTCTGGAGCAAATCCTGGTAGATGAGTGCCTCGGTGTGCGAGGAGGCACCCATCTGTTGGAGGCGGCTCTGTCTCCAGGAGAGCGGAGCATGTACTGCTGGACGATTTTATCCAGGCGGTGGTGCTCTTCCGGGCAATTCTTTTGTAGGAGTTGCGGAACGCCTTCATGCACTGGCGGTTGGCCATGCAGGGTTCTGGGTCTGGGGCGTAGGGTTTACGATGAGGATATAATATACCGAACTGCTGCAAGGTTTTTGTGTTTGACTTAGTGGGCCTAAACTGTCAACGTGAGCCTTTTTCGGACTGAACGGGTTTTCTATGGGTTTTTTCACATGTTTTATGGGCTACTTGAAGGATTAGGTTTAGGGTTACTTGGTAAGTAGGGGATAAACAGCTTTCGCACGGGGTTTAAGATTGTTTGTAACGGGGCCGAGGTCGGTTTTGCGGAGTTGCAGAGGTTACAATAAAGGCTCTCATTGGTTCAGCGGCTACTTGAAGGATCATGGGCTCAGTAAGTGTACTCCAGGGCTGCGCGGCTTGTGTAGTAGGCCTGGGGGGTGGGGGGGGGGGGGCATGTTTGAAGGCGGAATTTGGGGTTACTGTACCGGAACCCGGGCTTCTGACATCCGTAATGCAGGGGCCTTAGTAATTAGAATAAGGTTTTGGGGTACATTATACTGTTTTGAATATAATCAGGAGCCTGAAGGATCTGTCAAGTACGATTGCGTCTGCAGTTATGATGCTTTAAGCGCTGTGTCAGGGGTTTTGAGGGCCTCTGCAACGGCTTAAGGGGTTGGTTCTTGGACCCGACCTGTTTTGCTGCTTGTGTGTTGTTCTAGCCGCCGTCTATGGCTGCACCTGTTACTGACAACAAAAGCTGTGAGAATCTGGATGTCAGTGTGGCACGCTTACCATAACTGCCTTTGGGATTTATCGCCCCCCCTAACGTAACACTGCGTCCACTGTTTATGATTTCCATGGCGTTGGGGAGGCCCGCGACGGAAGTTCACACGTCCGGATAAAGGTTGACAACATGATTTACGAGTGAATCGGGCTGAAGCCGTGCATACCAATGCAGGTGCCTTTGTAACTAGGAAGTTTTTGCTGGTGGTTTTTAGTTCAGTAGTATGGGGGATGTGAGGGATCAGCACTACTCTGTATTCGTCTGCTTTTTTGTAGCTCGGGTTTCGAGTGGAGGGAGACCGATGCCCTAGCGCCTAATGTGCAGCATAATTTGGCACCAAATTAATGTTTACGGCTTTACGGTTTATACTATTCAGTTTTGTTTCTATTCCGGGCCGAAGGTTTTGACCCGAAGCCCTATAAACCATGGCCCTGGAATATAATCAGCTCGGAAGCGTATATCCGATATATTTAGGGTTTGGGGCTTCGGGTGTAGACATCCTCAGAATCCCTGACAAAAACCTTCTTCCAGGATTGTCCGGTTTTCCTGGTTGCTTCCCGAAGTCAGTTTTTCACCATGTACCGCAGCTCAGGCAGAATTGAGTTGGGACATGTGTCAAAAACACAACTGCGGTGCAGATTTGGCCGTTTTTCCTGCTTCGCATTGATCATCTACCCAATTCCGATTGGCCGTTTTCCCAATCACTAAACAACATTTCATGCATCATGAGAGAACAGCTTTGAGGTTTGAGCCATACTGGGTTTGGGGGCTACCCATAGGCCATGCCATAGGCCCCTAAGTAGTTCCTTTTTGGGATTACCTTATAGGATTCTAAACATAAACCACAAAAATGAACTACTTAGGGGTCTATGGGTAGGGTTCGTAAGCTGACCCTTGACCTCAAAAACCTGCTACACCCCTCTACCCTGATCTCCAACAGCCTGAATCTAGGACATTTTCAGGTGGGTACTTACCGCTGTAGGAGCCTTACAGAAGGTCTATATACCTTGTAGAAGCCTTATAGAAGCCCTATATACCCCAAACTCCCCACCTGTAGTTTCCTTTAACTGAACCTCAACTTCTGCACTCCCGGCGGGCCTCTTGGGGGACGCCAGCCTCGAGGGTAAGAGCAGCTCTGCTCTCATAAGGCTAGGGTCTTTGGGCTTCGAGTTTCAGAGTCTTTTGGGGGGTTTGAGTTTAACGTTATTTAAGGGTTTAAGAGTTTCTAAGGCATCAGTAAGGGCTCAGGAGTTGTAGGGTTTTGGGGTCTGTGATTGGGCCGGGATGTGCAGGGCTTGGCCGAGCTGAACGTTCCCACACATGTGGCCTCCAATACTTTCCTAAACCGTCCATCATGAACTGACTCCTACATACTGCTCGGACCCCCTCCCGAAGAGACCGATACCGAGTTTTCAGAATGACCCCTACATATGGTGCAGATCTCTTTAAAATGAACGGCATGCCCCAGCCGCTAACATCCCCTCTTGCTGCAGATGGGGCTTTCTTATGCAAACCACCCTAAACCCTCAACCGAAGGCCCGGCATTCAACTGAAGTGGAACCGTCTCCCTGCCCTCGACCCATCAAGGCCCCACACGAGCCAAAACCAGGGTTTCGGGTTTAAGGTTTTAATTTTAATGGGTAATTACCCATGATTCGTTGGTATGACATGCCGGTTAAGAGCCTTTTCCTACACGGCTGAGGTGACGTGCCGCTCGGCTGCTGATGTTCTTTTCATGGGGGCCGGTGTTTGTAGGACGTGGGGGGGCTTTACCAGGCTTGGAATTGGAGGTAATAAGACGATTTGGGCTTGGGCTTAGGGATTAGAGTTGTCTTGGGTGCTAAGTTTTTTTTTCTGGTTCGACGGTTCAGGACTTCGTTTTGAATCTGTCTTGTTCAGGTGCACGTAACATGATGTCGGTTAGATTGCTAAAGCCGGAATAAAACTAGTACCACTCCAGTACTATTCCTTGGGGCCCCACATTCTCACTGTACTCGCATCCCCTGCTTTACATTAACTGTGAAGGCCCCTAGGCCCCTTTGGTATACTAGTTTGGGTTTATGGTTTAGGGTTTAGGGGGCCCATTATACTATTATATAGGTATAGTAAGGAGCCCCCTGTGAAAAGACCCTGTAGAAGCATCCAAGCAAGGTCGCATCGTTCCAAGGCCTCTCCTCTGACAACCAGGCCCAAGCAAGTCTCAAACTCTGTACGTAGACATCATACACCCAACACCCTAGGCCCTAAACATAGAGCCACACGCCCAAACCCAAAGCCCACAAAGCTTACAAAAGTTTTACCCTTGGCTAAGGAAGCAACCCCAAAACCCCAAAAATACCCTAAACCCTCTCGAGTCTCGGAAAGTCCCACCCCCTCAATCAATTATCCAGAGCAAGCCTTAAGCTTCAATACCCAAATACAGGCGCCTTAATAATTGGGCTTAGGGTTTAGGGGGACCCATTATACTATTGTAGGTTATAATAAGGAGCCCCCGACATAGTGTTGGTGCTTATTTAGGCCTACAATACCCTACCATCGTACACCAAACTGTAAGGCCTTGTAGGGGTTTAGGGTTTGGGGTTGCGCATTTCCCATGTCCCTTTTCAACCCCTGCTAAACACAGCCTAAGAGGGGAAACCTTTATAGCCCTTAAGGAAAGTCTGGTGTCGGATTAGGGTTTAGGGTTTAAGGTTTAGGGGTTTAGGGTTTAGGGGTTTAGGGTTTAGGGTTTAGCTTTAATTCATAAGCAGAAAGGGGATACTTCATTACTTATGCCGACCCCTACATTCGCAACGGGAGGCCCCGAAGAGACTTCCTTTGTTCAAGGGTTCTATCGCGATGTTGCAGGGTTTTGTAGGCTTTACCACAGGGCTCTATACGGTCCATCAATATTCAAGGTCTGTACTTTCCCTAGTAACAGTCAAGTAAATCATGTTACGACCCCCTGAAGCAGCCCAATCCCACCTATGTAAATAAATAAATAAGTAAATAAATAAATAAATGCATATATATATATACATACATACATACATATATATATATACATATATATATATGTGTACACACACACGCACACTCTTCAAAATTCACTAGGGCCTTCTTTATTGAAGGGGTTGTGGGCCTCCCTGGACTCAGATGCTCCTCCGCATGCCCCACCTCTGCGCCATCCGGAAAGCGAACGCGGATCTTCCCCTCTGCATCCGGGGCGGACTCGGCCTCAGGTACATACTGATCGCCCTAAACATCCAACAGGTGGGCACATACCCACCAATGAAGGACTTCAAGATAGTTTTTTTTTTNNGGGGGTACATGGTATAGTTAGTCGGACCCCTAAGATTGAGCTCAATCAAGCACCTCAGTCTCAACAAGGGCGTCAATACTTTACGTTTATGTGCTCTAGAAGCGCTTAGGGACTGAGAGGCTGTAAGGATGCGGGCTTGGGGCGGTAGGGTCTAGGTTCGAGATCTATGGTGTGGACTGCGGCTTTCAGGCCCCCTAACAGCCAATTCAAAGCAGCAAAGGCCTGAACCCGAACACCTAAAAGTCTTATAACAACCTTATCACATCCATGCAAAGATGTCGAAACCACCCTGAGAGTTGACATGCCAACGCCCAGAATTGCGGACATGGCTCAGGGCTTAGTTCAGGGTTCCGGGGTTTCGGATTCAAGATTTAGCTTAGGGTTCGAGGGTTCCGCATTGAACAGGTGCGTAGTTTGTAGTTCCAAAAAGGTCGGAAACCAAAAGCGAAATGTGCCATTGGCCCGAGTCTGCTGCAACGGCCCGTCGCGAGGCACCCTCGCAGCAGACAATTTGTTCAGGGCAGTGCGGTATTGGTTAGGCAACTACCCCTTGAAAGGAACAGTTGCCACAAGCGGCTAGCGTGGGTAAACGAGACGGCTAGTGAGCCAACATGCTAGGTCGAATTTCGAGCTTCGGGGGCAGGGTTGCACCTTGCTTCGGACGTGGAGCGTGCGGTTTACAAGCAGAACTTCAGACGAGAGGTTCTGGTGGCACAGGTACGCAAGGCGCACGCACAATGCAACCGGATGGAGAGTTGAGCTAATGTAGGGGCCTTAACAACTAGGCTAGGGACTTGCGGCATTTTATACTACAGACAGTCATCATAAGGAGCCGCGAGGAATTCCATTACTGATGATGAAAACCCCCTGCATCACTTAGGATTCTGGGCGATCTGCTGCTGCTGTTGTTTATAGCGCTTACAGGAAGGAGTGCACACAGAGGCCTTGGGCAGCGCGTGTGGCAAAATGGGCTTTACAAACTTCAGGGAGCAAGGGCCGAACACGTAGCTGGTTGGCCCTTTAAAGCCTCTGAAAAAATATTAGTAAATAGGGTCCTCTAGCCCAATAAGGGAAAATATAAAATATCCCGAAGGCCTATCTTTGTAGGTTATCAATTTAAGGTTAGAAGCCCCTCCTATGCACCGTTACCCCGAAGAAGCTGCAAGCCTCTGAAAATGGCGTGCCTGCCGAGTCCCATGATCCTTCACGTAAAACCCTAAACCCTAAAACCCTATATAAACCCTAAACTCCAAAACCCTAAACCGCCTAAACCCTAAACCCTAAACTCTAAACCCTAAACCGCCTAAACCCTAAACCCTAAACTCTATAAGCCCTAAACCGCCTAAACCCTAAACCCTATTCTTGCTGCAGTCTCCCCGCTGGCCTCCCAGTGGACACGGACCTGCCGACCTCCAAGAGTTTAGGGCCCAGCTCGAGGGGTTTAGGGTTCCAGGGGTTTAGGGCTTTAGGGGTTTAGGGTTTATATAGGGTTTTAGGGTTCTAGGGTTTTACTAGTAAGGGTTTTAGGTTTTAGGGCTTTAGGGTTTTAGGTTCTAGGGTTTTAGGGTTTAGGGTTTTAGGGTTTAGGGCTCTAGGGTTTTACTAGTAGGGTTTTAGGTTTTAGGGCTTTAGGGTTCTAGGGTTTAGGGTTTCAGGGTTTAGGGTTTTAGGGTTTAGGGCTTAGGTCGAGGGCCTACGGTTCCGGGCAAGACGACCTTTCTCCGTGGGTGATGTCTGTAAGTCTGGGAGGCTGTCCCACGTGTCATGCCCTTCTAGTGATTCTAGTGGGGCTTGCGCTGTGAATTCGTAACCTTTCGTCGAACTGTCCGCATCCTCCTAAGAAACAAAACTCAAGCTCGAGACTCAAAGCTCTACATCCGAAGTGCTAAGTCGCAGAAACCTGAACCCCTTGCCAAAGCCTCAAGACTTGTAGATATTTAGATATGATTATGTCAAATTCAACTTCAGGGTTTAGGATGACTTAGGGTGCAACAAGCTTCAGGTTTCGACAACCTCTTACAGGTATCCTCCGGGCCTGCCAAAATTTGCACATGCCGTAAAAGGCACCCTCTCTGATACACTAACGGGCGCCTTGTGCCCTTTTTTCAAGTCTTCGAGAAGCGGGTTGTTGGAGGGTGGCTTTAGGCTGCGGGGCTGATTGCTGTGGGGTGCAGGGCTTTGGGAATTAAGGGGTGAGGTGCCGTGGGGTGGGGGAGAGGGGGTCGAACTTTCGGAATTTCGTGGTGAAGCCGCAGTTCGGAGATTACAACAGTTTGCAAGGCTTGGTTTCAGGGGTTCTGGGCTGGGGTTGCGCGTATATGGTTCATCGCAGCCCGAAGTTCCTTTTCTCGCTTTATGAACCCTATATAAACCCTAAATCCCAAAATCTAAACCCTGAGCCTCAACCTAGAAATTATAGGCCCCCCAAATCCCAAAATCGAAGCCTAAGCCCTAAATCCAAAGCCCTGTAGATTTCAGGCCCCTAAATCCCAAAACCTAAGCCCTACACCCTCAATGTAGGGACTGGGATGACTTGGATCCTCCACAGAAACCGAGACACGGTTTGGGAGCCTTGCAAGAGCCTAAGGGTCCATGTGCCGAAATAGTACATACTTTGGCCTTAAAAGTACCTATATAGGGACTACTTCAAGGCCAAAAGTATATACTATTTGGGTACATGGACCCTTAGGGAGAGTAAGCATGTAGAAACAGAGGTTTCTGAAAGGGGCTCCGCATTTCCAACCCATTGAACTATCTTAAGCTAGAACGTTATCTTGAAGGATCATGGGACTCAACATGCAAGATAAATACTATGTCCCGTGGTCCTTCAAGTAGCCGTTTAGGAATTTAGGGCTTTGGGTGCTTAGCGGCTTAAAGGCTGCATGACTATAGTGTCGTCTGACAAGCGCATGTGTTGCCAGTTCGGGCTGGTGGAAGCTCATGACCATAAGCTGTGATGTAGGACTAATGTTGAAATCAGTAAGCAAATGGTTTGTAGGCTGTTCAGGGTTGAGGGTTTATGCACGACGATTTACGTCTCAGCACTGAGGCTTTTTCTACACTTGAACCCCGAAAAGCACACGGGCCTTCGCTAACCATGCTGCCGGAAGCGCGGGGGTGCAAAAGACTACTACACGTGGGCTCTCGGATGCCCTTTCTCAACGTGTGGTCTTGTGAGCCATCATAAGGTTAGGGCTTGCGGTTCTTCCCTGCCCTATGGCTACTTCTACCCTAAACCCTAAACCCTATCTAGAAGTATCCAGAGACACCACCGACCTTACCTGAAGCCTGAGATTCAGCATGTGACCTGCGGAGAGGAGAAAGGTGCAAAAAATTCCCAGTTTGGGACAAAGGGAATGCTTTGTTGAATGAAGCCGACAGCCGTGTGGGAAGGCTTCAAAACCTGAGCCCCGGAAATTCTCTGCGCATGTCTTGCCATGTGCTGCCAAACGCTGCGGATAGAAGGCAAAGGCATCCAATGTGGCAGACACCGAAAATACTGGAACTGACACACAGAACTTTCCTCACTCTGCACTAAACCTACATCCACAAACACCTGAAAACGCTAAGCCTCTAAGCTTTGAAAGCACGATCCACACAAGAGATAATTCAACAGACACATCTAAAGCCCCATACAACTCAGCGACCCGAACACGGCCGGCATGGGGGCGGCGGGCCTTTCTGTCATTCGAGCATCTCCACCAGTGACCTGAGTCCCGAGTATCGATAAAGACGGTTTAGGTCCAGTAAAGGTTTAGGGTTTGAGGTCCTGTGAGAAAGCTGCTTGCTAAAAGGCAAAAGGGATTCTCAGGCTGTGTGACGAAAGATTCCTGCCATCGTGATGAGTATGCCATGATGGTGATTTTGCGACGACTATCGTCATTACATTGTAACTATAGGATGACCATAACTGTCACCACCAGCTTTTTGTCACGAGTCACTAGTGCGTTTCTTGTTGGTAACCGTAAAATTCGCTTCTAAGTTCAAGGTTTCGGTTTCGGTGCCAAACTAGATCCTGCAGACTGTAGAGGGGACTTCACGAAAAAAGGCAAGCCCCATGGGATCCTCAGCACAACTAGGGTAAACAGAGTAGAAAACATATCCCAAAAGCCTAGTCGAGTTTCTTACGGTCCTATCTTCGAGCTTTTTTTGGGGTGTTGTCAAACACGCATGTTGTGTTTGTACTCTGGTGCTGGGGGGGGGGGGTAGGCAGCAAGGCTGAGGGTTTCTCAGTACCCAAGTGCCCTCTAATGGAAACCCTGAACCCCTAAATTCCTAAACCCAAAACCCCTAAACCCTAACCCCCCTAAATCCCTAAACCCTAAACCCCTAAATCCCGGAACCCAAAACCCCTAAACCCCAACCCCCCTAAATCCCTAAACCCTAAACCCCTAAATCCCGGAACCCTAAACCCCTAAACCACTTAAATCCCTAAACCCCTAAACCTACTAGAGCCCTAAAGCCCTAATCCCCTACACCCCCATCGAAGGCGCCGGGCTCTCGAGTTTCTCGCCCTTCTTCCAGACCACCGGCGTGCGGATGGGAAAGTAAATGGGAAACCTCGAGCTAAGGGTTTAGGGGTTTAGGGTTAAGGGCTTTAGGGCTTAGGGTGTAGGGTTTAGGGCTTTAGGGTGAGGGTTTAAGGTTTAGGGTTTAAGGGTTTAGGGTGAGGGTTTAGGGTCTAGGGAGAAAGTACATGGGAAACCTCGAGCTAGCGTCGGTTCGGGGCTTCCTGTAAGGGTTTTACAAGGGTTGCTGTACGGGTTTATACGTTTTTCCAAAAGAAGTTCTTCAGGGGGTTTAAGCAACGGGGGCTTAATTGAGTATACCATAGGGATTATGCTCAAATGAAGGGACCCCATGGAAGGGGAAACTTTGATTCAGCGATCCTTTTACGCTTAACCTAAACCCTAAGCCCTAAACTGTTTAGGAACTCTAACATCGGGTTGGGGGTGTCGGCTGGTAGAAGCCCATCGAATCCGTGAGCCGATACGACAGCTTCCACCGCGCGTGGCTGAGAACTATGATGCAGGGTTTAGGGTTTAGGATTTAGGGTTTGGGATTTAGGGCTTAGGGTTAGGGTTGAGGGTTTTGGGTTGAGGCTTTAGGGTGCACATTTGGAGCAGTAGCCGTTGAGTGAGGGGAGAAATGGCGATCGGAGAAAGTAGAAGCAAGATGCCCAGCAACTAACCGTCAACGTCCAACCTACCGGGCTATTTCAGGAGGGTTTTTCGGTTTTTGGTCCAGGCCAGGTCCTAGAGGTCTACACAGCTCTGTGGACTTTATCCGGCGGGCGAAGGGCTTCCAGGCTGACTAAACCCTAAACCCGAAGCCCTCAGCCCTGAACCCTAAACCCTATAAGCCCTAATTCCTAAGCCCTAATTCCTAAACCCTATAAGCCCTAAGCCCCAAACCCTAAACCCTAAGCCCTAAACCCCCAAACCCTAAGCCCGTGGGACTTTGACGGCTGTGAGGGGTGCTTCTGGGGTTCTGGAGCTCTGGAAGGACTCAGGAGGCTCAGGGTCTTAAGGGCTTGGGGCTTAAAGGGTTTAGGGCTTTTAGGGGTTTTAGGGTTTTTAGGGTTTAGAGGTTTAGGGGGTTTTGGGGGTTTTGAGGGCTTAGGGCTTTTAGCGGCTTTTAGGGGTTTTTAGCGGGTTTGGGGGGTTCAAAGGCTTCTGGCTTTCGGGCCTTTGGGGTGAAAACAGGGCCAGGTTTGGAACCAAGGCCAAGGCCAGGAAAACATGCCTTCCGAGTAGGACTCTGGATTGATGGAGACGCTGAGGCCTGCAAATGCTCTAGGCTTTTAGGGGTTTAGGGGCTTTTGGGCTTCGATGCTAGAGGGTTTTTTTGTCCGGATTTCTGAGGTTTATAACAGGTTCAGGGCATAATAGTGTGCTGCCTTCAGGCTGATCTCTCAACCTGCCTGATACCAAAGTTGCGAACCGGGAGAGAAAAAGGAGCAGAACTGTAGCGCAGCTAAGTTTGGCCCAAAGCAAAACCTAACCCTGAACCTAGTAACCCCGAAATAAACCTGAAACTTCAACCCAAACCCTAAAAATCCACAAATCTTGACTCCTAGACTCGGTCCTCGACCCAAACCCCCAAACAGGTTTCAGTAAGGGCGGCTCCAGGGTTGCGGGTTTAGAAGTTTAGGGCTTCGCAGTCTAGGCTTCTGCCATACTGCCCTAAACCCTAAACCCTACCTAAGCCCTAAGCCCTATAAGCCCTAAGCCCTAAGCCCTAACCCTAAAGCGCGTAGCTTCCATGTCTTTACGGCTTAGAGTCTAGCTTCTGTAGGTTTTGACCTCGCAGCCGAACCGAAAAGGCCCAGAAACCGACACGACTAAAGCCTATTGAGTCCCTACGCCCCAGACGTATACATACACATATACATACATACATACATACATACATACATACATACATACATACACATGTATATATATATACACGTACATGCATACATGCGTATGTATATGTATATATATATATACTACAGTATGTATGTGCATGTGTATATATGTATATATGAATATATGTATATATGTATATGTACATGTCGACGGAAACCCGAACCCCGACACACTGCACCCTCCATCGCTTGACCAAGATCGCCAAAGTCATCACGAAAACCTTGGAGTTGCTTGATAGAACTCGAGCCTAACC
>CAJNJA010064620.1:0-23104 GCA_905231915.1 Symbiodinium necroappetens
CCCCCCCCCCCCCCCCCCAGCTTAAGTGCTTCAGGCAAAGAGGCCACGCGGCGAGGGAAAGTGCTCACTTGCGGGCGCTGGTTTTCCTGGTGACGCTCAGGTCCAGGAGCTTCCGGGCTCTGCGGTTTGGGGTTTAGGGAATTTCAGAGTTGGGGTTGGGGCTTAATTGGGAGTTAGGGCTTAGGGCTTCAGGGTTTACGGTTTTTAGGGTTTTTAGGGTTTTAGGGTTCAATTAGGGATTAGGGCCCAGGGTTTAGGATTTAGAGTTCTTCACTCTCCAGGCTTTGTTAGGCCGTAGCATGCCGCAGGGGCAAGTAAGAGGCAACTGCAAAGCGACCTTCTGTGGTCAATGTAGGAACCCAAGCTCCAGCTCAAGAAGACGGGCCTGTGAGTCGCAGGACCCAGAAAGCCCAACATTGAATGCCCCTTACTGAAGGAGTATACCTCAAATCATACGATACTCAGCCATCGATCAACTTAGAGTATATATCTCAAGTAAGGGGTGCAGGGCTCTCTGAAACTCATTTTTTGGGGGTCAGCTTCCCCCTCTCCTCGGACAAGAGGAGCTCGACATCTGAGGCTGCCATGGCTTCGAGGAAAGGGCTCGGAGAACGCCTTCGACTGCTTGAAGATAGAAATGAGCGCTGCGGCGGTGCAGTGTCTGGAGGCGGGGAGGAGGAGGAGTAAAACAACGACCACAGGATAAACACAATCCTGGTGGTGATGATGACGATGATACTGGCGCTGACAGCTCTGCTCGGACGTTAGGCTGACCACGTCATTTCCCATAATGATCATGGCAGCAGTAATTTCGTCGAGCAACGAAGGGGATGCACACACGTGCTGCTGGGCTTTTGCAATGGTTTCAACACGCAGACACACACACACCATGGTGATTTCTGTTTTGGTATCACGAGAACCCAGACCGGATGCTGTGTTATCTGCAACTTGAAGGCCAGAGTGGAAACACCCAGAGCCAAATCAAACCAAACCTTTGCTGTGCTTCAACCCCATTTCGCACCTTCCAATCCAAAGGATCACCGCACGTTAACCTGCGCCAAGATGGGCAGCTCCCAAAGCTGACATTCGAATGCCATATCTGCATCTTTTCAAGTCACGCCCTAACCCTAAACCCTAAACCCTACATCCTCAGAGCTAAACATAGCAAAACCCCTAAGCCCCTAGCTCGGAAACCCAAATCTGCCCTCTGGGGCTGCTGCGGGCACGGCCTCGTGGGAGATGTCCTCCACGAAGCAGCCTGACTTAGCCATTCTGCTTTGTCATGTTTTGGCTGTTTTAAGCCCTGAACTTTATGTTCTGGTTGTTCTAAAACCCCGAACTTTATGTCTTGGTTGGTTTTAAGCCCTGAACTTTGTGTTCTGGTTAAAACCTTGAGCTTAAGTTTCGGTTGCTTTAACGCCCTGACGTTCGGGCGTTTCGGCTTTTCAGGAGGCCGGAACAGAATCCTCGATCCCATCTGTCGAATCACCCCCCTGTCCAGACCGGGTCTGTACGACAACTTGATTTTAATTTCAGGTCCCACTCTCTGCAGTTCAAGATTACCGACCCGAAAACCGAAATTTGATAGACACGGCCCTGAACATGTAATCATTAAATATCTGAGCCCACGCGATCTGAACCCCGAACTTGTCCTTCAAACCTCAGCCTAGACCTTGGAACCCACAAGCCCTGAACTCGGCACAGGCTGACTCTGTCCCAACAAACATCGGACCTGGACTCATTGAATTCAACTTCTCACAATGCAGCATGGCAAGCTTTGATTGAACAAACATACAGTTTCGCCTAACCCTACAGCCCAAACAACTCCACCAGGATCCGCGCCTTTCACTTGATTGTAGTACCACCACCTGGGCGAGGACTACGGTCCCCGAAAACGAAGCTCTCGACCGGGAGCCCTAAACCAGAACGAAGCCAATACTCACAGCAACCATCATACGGTCAGTGCGAAGATTGGAGGGTTGGCTATACATAAACCCTGGCTTCGAGGTCCGCGTCATGAAGTCAAGGTCGGTGCCCAGAGCAGCTGCTATGGGGTCTCGAGATGACGAGATGCTGTGGTTGGATGCAGCAGTAAGGCCCCAGAATGGCCAATCTCGACACTTGTGATGCGGTAGATGGCACGCCTCAAACTCTAAGATGTAAACCCTAAACCAACATGGGCAGGGTCTTCCTGGAACCCGAAGCTCTCCATATCTTGTCATTCACAGTCACACAGGACACAGAAGGTGCTGCTGCAGCTCAAAAACAACAGCAGCAGCAGCAGCAATGACAGCAACAACAACAAGAAGAAACGCAAATATGACGACGACGACGACGACGACGACGACGACTACGACTACGACGACGACGACGACGACGACGACTGCTGGTACTACTAACTACTCCTCCTCCTGCTCCTCCTCCTCCTCCTGCTGCTGCTGCTGCCGCCGCTGTTGCTGCCGCTGCTACGACGGCGACGACTAATTAACATAGCTAATAACAGCAATAGCAGTAGTAGTAATAAGAAAAGAATCACAATCGCCACAGTAACAACTGTAACAACTATAGCCATAAGAACAAGCATGAGCACCGACGTACTCACAATGAGCATACTCAAAGTGAGAATTGGAGTACGAGTTACAAGAACAATAGGAATAGCAGGTACCAAGCATATGACTAATAACAACAAAATGAATACTACAATCACAGTAACACTGCTAACTAATGACATAATGATGGCAATACCACGAAGACGGAAGAATAGTAACAACAATAGAAATAATCATATTCTTAATATACATAGCAATAAACAGTATCCACAATCCAGTGTCACTGCCCTCAGAGTCCAACATCCGCAACCTCGCATGAACATCTTTAGGGTTTAGATCATCTAAGTCGACCCATCAAAGACACGAGGCCGAAGATAAATCTTTCGACCCAACTTAAACTCTAAACCCATGGCCTAACCTGCTAAATGCTATAGTTGCGAGCACGAGCTGAGACTGCTGCTGGCAGCCAAGATCAGAATAGCAGGCGCTGCGACACGCTTGCGCAGCATCCTGCACCAGGGCTACCGCAAGGTCCGGAAAGCAATCTAGGGAAAAGAGGGGTTAGGTTTTGGAGGCTAACGGCTGCTAAAGGCTAAACTTTCCAGACCCCTAAACTTCCTAAACCCTAAACCCCCAAAGCCAACAACCCCAAACTTTCCAGAAGGTGTCCGGCGCATGAAGCCAAAAAAACAGTACGGGAATGCATACAGGGTTCCTTAAAGGGATCTATAAGGGTCTCTATAAGGGTACTACAAGGCTATAGGGTTTTAGGGTCCCTGTTGGGGTCCTGCGGTTCTTTGGTTCCAACGAGTGCTACTGTTGCTTTGATGAAGGGATCACAACCTACTATTTTGCCGCTCGCTCGGGCATGGGAAATTGAGATTTTGCGCTTGTGCACTTTCTGTCGAAGTCAAGGTGGAAGTAATCTCGATCAGCAGCAGAGTTTAGCCACGTGTCCCACACAGTATCAATCGCCATTGCAGAAATATAATTATCAGTTCAAGCTGTAATTATGTGAAAACCCGTAAACAGCTGCGAAAACACCACAGCATTCAGACCCCAGATACATCCGAAATACACAACGTCACTCCCAAAAGACTCACACCCAAAACTCGCAAACAAAAAAATATTAGTAAACCGCTATGTCTATGTCCAAACATGACAAAAGTTTGAAAAATCTGGACCGAATCCCCTAGGTCCTGCACCCACGAAAACTCACATGCTAAATGCTGCCTCTTCTTTTGCGAAGTAATTCTCATCGAATACCTTCGTCAATCCATCCACCTCTGCCTCGGGGTTTGAGGGCTTTTGGGCTTTAGTAGGGCCTGGGTTTGGGGGCGGTGTTGGGTTGCGGGCATGCCCCAACCGGCTGCTGTACTAAATGTGTCTCTGTGTGTGTGTATATTATATATATATGTATATTAATATATATTCTATTTTATTCTTTGAGCTTAGAGTTTAGAGGGGCAGGCAGGGCCTGGGAATCGTAAGGAAGTCTTAAGCAGAAGCAGCTGTCAAACCTTTTTGGCTTTCAGGCCATGGTGTTTCTCGGACCCTCAACCCTAAGCCAAAACCCTAAAACCCACACCCTTGAACCCGAAACCTCTAAACCCCTAAACCCTAAACCCTGACCCTAAACCCTGAACCCGAAAACACTAAACCCCTGAACCCCTAAACCCTAAACCCTGAACCCTCAAGCTTCTGCGTTTTCGGGATGCAGGTTTCGGGATTGTAATCGCCAGAGGTGTGGTGCTGCAGGGCTCTAGGGCCAATGTGGCTTCGGATCTTGACGGTAATGTCATATAGTATGAGTACTAGCATTTTTCTAGCTTCGTTATTAGTATCATTATTGGTATTGTTACTGTTGTTATTGTCGTTCTTACTGTTATTCTCATTATTACTCATTCACACTGGTACATTTTTGAATGCGATTAGCAGTATTGTTGCTTTTATTCTTTGCATCAGTACCACTAGGAAGTTGCTCCGTATCCTATGGGACGAAGGGCACTGCAAGACTGCATTTCACGGTCTCATGATTTGTATGCGCCTTGGTGCACGAAATCGGCATCGCCCCTGCCCTTCTGGGCAAAAAAGCCAGTTCCCTGAAGCGAGTCCTTGCACACTGACATAGTGTCTGTCTCATTGCTGGCCACCCTAAGCCCTAAACCGTAAACCCTAAACCGATCTACGAGAGATGGGGTCGATCGGACACTGCCACCATTCCCAAGGAGCCGGCATAAGCAAGGTGCTTCAGCACTCGCACCTGCGATGGAGATGGAGATGGAGGCTTCGAAGGTGCGAAAGCCACGACTTAATATAAGGACCTTAGTAATGGCGTTCCGAAATGATGAAACCAAGTGCTGGCATCCTCAGAGTCACGTTTTACGATGTGCCGCTGGGCTGACGCTGTTCACAAGAAGCTGTTGCGCTCTGCGTGACCACGACAAACTCGCTTCTTGCAAACGGGCTTGTCAAAGGAAGACAGGGCGCAACCGATCTTTACATGAACTGCCTGTCGTTCTTAGCCCTTCCAGCATTTGCACGACGAGCCGCATCGAAGGAGCTAAGCGTGAAACGTCGCACACCACACACTGCCGTGCTCTGCAGATACTGTACTCTCTGTGGCAGTAGCACCAGCAGTTTGGGCGTTGTCAGTTGTTCAACTACGCTACACGTAGGTCATGTCTCAGCAGGGAAGCAGTCATCGCCGGAGGTGTCCTTGTCTGTGTGCCACGGCCAAGGGATGGGGTTCGGATCGTTCTTGATCAGTTGCTCGATGCGCTGCCTCCACGTCTCGGGCTTCGCACTGGTGACCCTCTGATCCAGCACTTTCGGCAGGTATTTGTTCAGCTCGGTCTGCGACCATACATAGCGTAGCAACGCCGGACCATCGTTCGACTCGTTGGACCAAACCAGCGGCTTCTTGCATGCGGAATCTGCAAGTCGTAGCTGCTTACAGGCCTTCGCGATTCCACCACGGACACTTTTCCAAGCATTGAGCGTCAGCTTGATCTTCGTGGAGCGCATGAAGCCCAGAGCAGTGCGGTACGGCATCATGAGCACTTCCTGCATTGCTTTGGGCAATGACCGACACTCCAGGCGAAGCTCTTCCTCTGTTGCCCGCTGGTCTTCGGGGAAGAGCACCGGGTTCGGCGGCTTCTTCGTAGGAACGGGAGCAGTCGCTTGGCGCACGGCCTTGATGAAGTCACCGCTCGGGCTCGTGATGGCTTCAACGATCGTACCCTTCATGTCCGCGATCTCCTGCCGCAAGCTCATGCAGAGCGTGATCAGCAATCTCTGCTGCCGTCCCAACTCATCTAGCGTCTGTTGCAGACTGTCTTGATTGTCCTGCAATGTCATCATCTGCGCCAGCAGCACTTCATTCTGCTTCACAGGAGTCGCTTGCTCCTTGATCTCGACCAGCTGGTCTTCACTGCTTTCACGCCTGCGCTTGGCCTTGTCATCGTTGTACTCGGAATTGGGGTCATCAAGTGTCCGCTTGGTGACCCCGGACGGCTCTGGATTGTGGCTGCCCATGACTGGAAGGGAGGACCTCCTGGGTGACTAGCCGCATAAAGAGAAAGCTGCGGCAGTTGGTATGTTCTGTACAAGGATGCCTCAATCCCTCGCTTTTTGCTCTCGGGAGGTTTTTCAAATGCAAACACAGACTCAGCACAAACAATCAAGCGCACACACAAGCAAGAAAGCAAGAAAGCAAGCCAAGCCAGGAAGCCAGCAAGCGAGCAAGCTAGCAAGTAAGCCAGCGAGCAAACACGCACGCAAACACCTGCAACTACATCCATGTCTTCAACTACAGGTATGATTACAGCCGCCACTGCAGCTGAACTCACAAACACAAACAGAGATTCTAACAGACACGCAAACAAACAAACACACAGCCATGCAACAACTCGCACTTTAGCGTTTCAATTCCTTCTCAATCTCCACAAGTACCATCACCCCAGATCTTCAGGTTCATGCTTTCACCGGCCTCGCCGCGCATCAGACGCTGTGCCCTGGCAGCTGAAGGCAGAAAGCTCTCTTTGAAGCATCACTAACCCCCCAGGTACCTACTATATAGGGTACTAGAGCCCCTAGGACCCTATATAGTAGGTACCCGGAGGGTTAGGGCATCACAAGACGACTCACATGGACAAAACAATCACAAATCCACAGAATCGGATAATGGAGTGAGTTCGATTCAGTTCGGTACCTCCCAACACCCTTATGTAAAGCCTGGCCAGGTGGAGGATGCTGTGACGCCCAAAGCTTGGAGCACAACACCTATTATCTGCAGTCTCACTCCCAGATTGTATAAAGCCTATTTCTGCGAGGCGGGGCCGGACGGGGGAGGGGGGCAAAGAAGTAGTGGATTCAACGACTTTCTGTTCAGGACTCGAGAAGCCTAACTCGAAAGTGCTCGGCTACATCCTGAACCCTAATGAGACCCCAAAACCCTAAACCCTGGCAAACTTTGGCTTCTAAATCTCGCAGGCGACCTCGTTGGCTTGAAAGCAAAATCCTGTGTGCCGTTGGCCAACGTTCGCGTGTAGCAGCTGCGGGCGGCACCTGCTTTCAGAGTCCGTCGAGGTTTTTGTTTGAGGTGCACTGGACTTTCGCTCCGCCTTGTCTAGGTTTGGGGTTTAGGGTTTAAGGGTTTAGGGTTTAAGGGTTTAGGATTTATAGGGCCTATAAATCACAAAACCTAGCCCTCTCTGCCATGCTCCCAAAGAAGTGGGCTCCCTCAGCCCTACGCTCCAAAATCTTCATAAATTCGTAGGTGGGCCGTACAAAAAGCCTACTCAAAAACCTAGAAACAATAGCTCTAAGCACCTTGTACCTTGTAAGGAAGGCTCGGCAAAACCACCTAAACCCTTATCTCTACACCCTAAAAAACCAAAACCCTCAACAATCAACCCCAAACCCTAACCCCTAAACCCCCCAAACCCTAAACCCAAACCCCTAGCCACTCCAAAAGAACACCTCCAACGACGCCACCTGGGCTCTCTGAGCTTCCCGGCTCCAGAAGGTCTGGAAGCACAGCACCGGCTTGTAGGGATCCGGGTCCTTGATCTCCTGGTTTTGTAACGGTTTTGGGTTTAGGATTGACGGTTTAGGTTTTAGGGTTTAGGATTTAGGGTTTAGGGTTGAGGGTTTAGGATTTAGGGTGACCTCCTCGGGTTTTCGCAAGGATTGTATACAGTCTCTGTAAAATCTGATAGCTTTTCTTTCTATGGAGGGCTGGAGAGAGCCTTGAAAGGGTTTCATGGGGTCATAGTCTCTGTAGGGTTCGAGTCGCCGAGGGTTGCTTGGGCCCTTTATAGGCTTCGCAAGGCTTTCAGTAGCAGTCGCATGGAGTCTCTATGTTGCTAAGCTGTCACAGGGTTTGAGAAAGCGTTCGGGAATGTCTGCATGGTTTCACGTCTTGTTTAAGGAGGCGTGTCGCAAAAAGCCTGGAGACTTTCAGGATGTCTATGGCATCTATCTACTTATACTGCGTTGAACCCCCAGCTCTTGCGAACAGAAATAGGGACGGAAGCCTTTCCGAAGAAGTCAGCAGAGTTTCACCCCTCTCTATACATATATATATATACCTGCAGCCTCGTTCGTAGCAGTATTTTGTGCTACGTGTTTTTTCCGAACGTGTTAAAGCAAAAGAGTAGCAAATAGCTAAAAGCGCACGATTACAGGCAAAAGCGCCCGAGGCTATTCTGAAGGACGATAATGTAGTTGTATACTAGCCCTTAAGCCCCATATCCTACCACCCAAAGGGGTCCAAGGCAGGGGTCGTTAGGACTTGTTTCAATAATCTCTTGGGGTTTATCTGTGCTTTAGAGGGTTCTTGGGATCCTCTGGTTGCACGAGTGCACAGACACACACCGAATGTGAACGACCTCTTGATCGACCCTGGGAATCTTTTCTGCCCGGAACTCAGCTCGATTCGGTCATTCGGGGGTGAAGTATCGCTCGAAGAGTCTCTTGTAGCCCATCAACATCCTGGACATAGTGCGAAGAGCCACCAGCCTGGAGCTCCCCACCCTCCGAGAGAGCCTTGCGACTCGACCAACCATATCCTCGTCTGACCAAGTAGCGAAGCCTCGGATTGAAGCAAATACATCTATCAGGCTCATGAAGATTAAGCCGGGAAACCTCATGAAGTTAAGCCGGGAAACAGATAGCATTGAGGCAGTACTTGGGGACAGATGCATCCTGGGGGGCACCTTCAAGCTGCATCTCCATATTTTTCCTCAGTTACCAATGCTATTGATTGAATCTATGGGTGCCTAGAATTTAGGGTTGAGGGTTTTCCAGACTTTAGGGTTCAGGGATTTCAGAATTTAGGGTTCCGAGTTTCGCCGAGGAGCAGAATGTGACCGAAAAAATGCACTTTGGGTCTCACCCGATAAAGCGGCCAAGATCGTTCGGCACACCAGCGGGCCATTCCCAGATAGCCTTCCTTGGTAGTCTTGCGATCTCGATGCTACTATGGTACGGCATACAAACCCAGGCGGCTACATATGTATTTAGTTGCATCCGTGCATCCACAAAATTCCAGCCACACTCTATTGCTCGGGATGCAACATCTTCACACAGCCAAACTCCGTGACTGTAGAGAATAGACATGCATTCGTTGCCATTGGAAAGAGACCATAGCAAGAGGTTCAGGCCTTCATTCATGTCCTGGGTGCAAGGCATCTACTAGAATGGACAGCAACCTGGGAAGCATCGAAAAAGAGTTGCAGCAACCGTCTTTACATATGGCACCCGAAGAGCATCACCCTGCTCATCTTTGATCACAAGTAACTTCGCTTGCAGCCACTTGCTCAGCAAGGCGACATCGTATGCCTTGCCACATCCAGTCGGGTACTCTGTCTGCCTGAGCTGATGCATTTGTGGGATTATATAGAGCTTCGGTTAGCTTAGGGCTTGGGCGGTTGTCTAGATAGTGGCTTCAGTAGCTATTGGAGCCGAGGGCGAGGTTTGGGAGTTAGGGGTTAGGCATCTGAAAAAGCGAAGTTGCGACTTGATCTTGAACGTTTTCAGATCGAAGGATTTCAGGCTTGTTGTACGATGTTGCTGGTCACACCAGAGGCGAAACTCACCATATGCAATTTCCAGTTTCTTGCCGATCGACCGATAGTCCCCAAAGCAGTTGTATCTGCAGAGCAGCAAAATCGAGCTCCCACAGAGATCTTTGCCGAAGCCTAAATTCATGCAATGCATGAGATCAGGTTGAATTCGCTTTGGATCGTTTCCTGAAGGAATTCGCCGTAAAGGTGACACCTTGTTTCGTTTGAATGGATTCGGGTTCCGGCCAACGAATGACCGAAGCTGTCCTTCAGGACTACAGTTCCACCACTCCTTAATTGCCACAGAATAACCGACCCTAACTCAGAACTGTCTGTATAATTCTATAATTAAGACCCGAAACCCACAACCCCAAATATTGCTAGATCAACCTAACCTGCATTTCCGGGACACAGATGGCATTTACGAGTGCAATTGAATCCAGCATTTAAGTGGTAGGCCTTTCGAACATAAGGCCAATCCCCCTTCACCGCCACCAAGGCGATGAAGAAGGTTTCTTCCGTGTTCCCGACCTCAGCAGCGAGCTTGGGATTGTGATTTTGGTTTGCTTCAGGGAATATAGAGACCTCTTGGAGGACATAGTGTTTCAAGTTTAAGGAGGGTTGGAACTTCTAGATTTGGGTTACCGATAAGCTATAGGAAAATCGGATAAAAAATATATAGTTAGATTTATATTAATTATTTAAAAACCTAGGACCTAGGATTTCAAACACAACCTAGCCACCTGAACCTTCAAGCCCGAATCGAAAAGCTCAGTGAGCTCGTCGGCAATTGCAGTATGGATTCCGTCGATCGACTTGTCGTTCGGTGCGTAACAAGTGGCTGGGAGTATCGAGTGCAAAAGCCTGGTGCAGAGGCTTTGCCTTGGAAGTTCGATGTATATAGATCTCCAAGACTCGATCATTATGGATTTACTGCCGCAACTTAGACCAAAACCGTAGAGGTAAGACGTATTGCAGGGGGCCCGTGAGTATTCAGGTGATCCTCGCCCAGATAAGGCACCACACATTGAAAGTTCGTAATCAAGACCGGGACCTTAGCCAAGCCCCTCCCCTCATCTCCGTGTAAACACATTGGAATCGTTCGGGATCGCTCCTCCTGGCTTTTCTGTGTGTATACAGCGTGGCCTGGCTCGGCCGATGCAAATCTATCCCAAAATCGCTTGAAGACATCTCGATAGCCAGTATCCCATACATGGTACCCAGCAAGCAGGAACTGGCCACCAGCTTGACCCAGAATATACTTCAGCCAATCAGTGATCCGTAGGATGGGATAGTTCACAGCTATGCATGCACCCCCCTTTCGACGAATAGTCAAAGGTGCCGTGGAGATAGGGATCGGGAGGGTTTTGCCTTCACGATGAACATAGTTATGCAGATTTCGGGAAGCATTGTGGTAGTTGCCATGCCCCAGCCGGGCAAGTTGCTCCATTTCCGGGTCGATTACACCTGCGGAGTCTTCTTGGGTAGAATATTAGGATTTAGGGGTTTAGGGGTTTAGGGGTTTAGGCCGGGGTTTAGGGTTTAGGGTTTAGGGGGGTTTCGGACTAGGTTTTCAAGGACTTGAACTACTGCAGTCTTAGGCTACTATACATTAAGAGGATTGAGGTTTAGTTGCGACTTTGTGCATCATATTGCGATAATCCAGCCTAGCTTTTTCATTCTTCCGGCAGCAATCTTAGCCAGGCGAACGACAGATTTTGCATCAGCCTCGCGTGGGTGCACAAACGGAACCCTGGGTCTTAAACCCTACAGAGCTTAAACCCTAAACCCTTCTAAGCCCTAGCCCCTAAACTGGGGTTCGAAAGCCACGGGACTCCTCGCTCCATGTCCATCATCAAAGCATCTGCCAAATCATCCT
Organism: Symbiodinium necroappetens; assembly: GCA_905231915.1. Lineage (NCBI taxonomy): Eukaryota > Dinophyceae > Suessiales > Symbiodiniaceae > Symbiodinium > Symbiodinium necroappetens. The sequence continues at coordinate 11,499 of CAJNJA010064620.1, forward strand.
CGGAGCCCGAATCGGATCCTCAGGGAGGAGAACTGGGTGGGTTTTCGAGGTTCGGTTTTGAAGGTTTAGGCTTTAAGGGTTGAGGTTAGGGTTTAGGGGTCACGGGTGCGAACCCAAGGCGTGGGCCTTCATCTGGCGAAGCCGGTGCGATTGTGGATTCCAGGCCGCCTGCGTAGGGACATGCACTCATCTGGGAGCTTAGAGGAAAATTAGGAGTCTTGGGTCGGTCAGCAACTAGCACACTGTTTCTCACAGAGCACAGCGAGTGTTCTCAGCACTTGCACTGAATGGATTTAATATAAGAACCCTAGACATTCTTCTGGGTTCAGAGCACAGCTTCGCGTGAAGTAGATCTGCCATGCCAGAGAGATCGGTGCAACACAGCATACATCAGCAACCATATGAGTAGTTAGTTAGGGTTAAGGGCACAGGGTTATGTAAGTTTTTGTTTGGATTTAGGGGTGCAAACACCTATAGCAGTAGCACCTATCCTCTGCACAGCTGCAACCGGTGCAATACACCAAACGATTTGCACTTTCAAAATCCACAGGCCCATAGGGCAAAATGCCCCGTGCTCAAGATCACTTCTTCTTCTTATTCGACTTGTTTTTCAAGTCATCCGTAGACTTAGTCTTGCGAGAAACCGGCTTCCCATCATCCGACTCGGCACCGGTTTTCGGCGACTTCTTCTCAGCCGCTTTGGGCGACTTCTTGGGCTTCTTTTTCTTGCTTTTCTCGGCTTTCGAGTCGCTTCTGCCGAGGTTGCTGGTACTGGGCTTGAAGCTCCTAAGCAAAACAAAGCCAACCGGCCATGTGTCTGGGTTACACAGGAGGCAAACTTATAATTATACGACCAAGAGTCTTCGACCGGGCGATGTAATTGTTCAGGGTGACATCGGTTTTCGTGCATTGCACGAACAGCTTCATGATCTCGCCCTTCAGAGCCGGAGTCTTCCTGGGTCACACAGAGCATGGTGAATTCATTATCGCCAGCATACCGTACTAGATTAGAATATAACCAAGCGGCGACCCATCACTGTCCGTTACCACGTCGGCCTCTTTGTCGGTGAGGCCCTTGTAGCATTGGTTCAGGTCGTCAAGGAGGGTCTGCAAGTGGTTGGCAATCCTCGGGGTGAGTTCTACATGTCGATCATTACATGGACCCCAGACAACCCTAGACAAGAAAGTGCAGCAGAGCAGCTCATTGGCCCGGGGGTTGTTCATTTTCTTCAGCTTCTCCTCGTATCATATGATATATTGAATGCAGGAAAACGTACAAGACAGATCAACCAATCATTATGTGAGACTGTGGCATTGTGTCCTGCTCCACACAACCATTCTCGATTTTTTTCGCCAACACTGTGAGAAACGTGGGAAGGACGGTGATCGGGCTCTCGTTCTTCGGCACTGTCGGGAAGACATACCTGTAGCACAGACAACACGGTGCGTGCAAGCAGTCATGGTTCTCAACAGCAATTGCTGCCCGAAGGACTTTCCTTTGGCAGCGACATCAGCAGGCTTGTGGTGGACCGGGTCGGTCTCCGTGGTGGGGATATCGTCTTCCAGCATGTAACCGTCTTCGTCCTCCAGGGCCGGGTTTGGTTGGCACAACATCGGAAGCTTCGAGAGGTCAGGAGGGGTTTAGGGTTTAGGCGTTTAGGGTTTAGGGTTTGGGCTCGGAGTTAGGAGCTTAGGGTGTATTTAAATTCATATGATGAAGATAGTCTAATCAGGGGGTCCTCGACAAGAGCATGCGAGTTGAGTTCCTTCACAGAGCCACGTTCGGTCCGTTTGCTGAACTTCTCCTCGACGACAAGTTTGGCCTCTTCTGTCTTATGCACCTCGTTAGTTCTCAAAAGTCCCTTTGAGGCCGCCCAGGCGAAACTATTGTCTGCCATTTGCCTCAGCTAGACTGCAGAATCTGGATTGCATGTAGAAATATATCAACGACACAACACCATACTGCTTGATGCTAGCACTACCACAGACTACAGCAGCTAGAGGTGCTTTGTGTAACAGCACTTCTCCATGAGATACTGCTTCGTGACCCATTGAGCATTCTGCTCACAGGAGTTCAGCTGCTTCACATACTTCTGGATGTGCATATCGATCTCCTTGTAGCTCTTGTGCTTCTCAAAGAGCTCTCTGAGCTTCTTCCCTCAGCTAGATGCAACCCTGAAATATAATTGGAATCAACCAAGACCTCTAAACCGTAGCCGAGAGTCTCCCGTCCTCAGTTTCGTACAACGAAAGGGCTTCCTTGGAAGCCTTGCATGGGCCAGTCGAGGGTCTGAAGACTCGTCGCATCCTGGGATCGGAGTCGGGTTAATAGAAGGTTTGGGGTTTGGAGAGGGTTTAGGGTTTAGGGGGGCTTTATATAAGGTTTGGGGCTTAGGGCTAGGGCTTAGGGTTTGTTCTGTGTTANNTATATATATATAAAATAGAGCAGAACCCGTACGGTTCTAGGCTTTCCAAAGGCTCGGGCCTGAAGGCTAGATTGCTCCAGGTGGGGTTGTGGGGTTCTACATTGCTTGAGGATAGAGTGTATAAATACACTTTTTGGGTTTAGGGCTTAGAGTTTAGGGGTATACGGAGTTATAGGTTATGTGGCGAGGATCAGATTAGGGTCTGTTGCACACCGTGGGTCCTGTAGTAGGTGTTGTCGAACTTCTCACGGTTCCCTTTCTTTGGCTTTTCACGAGTAGGAAACAAGGTCCGGGGTTCGAGGGGTGTCCCAGCCTCGGAAGACTCAGGTCCGGGTGTTGAGGAGTCGCTGGGCTCTCTGGTTTTTTTCGTGGCAGTCTCGCTGGGACTGGGGGAAGAGACCTTTCTCTTGGAGCCCCCGAGCTTGCCAGGCGAAATGCCAGCAGCACCATCCTTGGGAGGCGAGGTTTTTGGGCTGGCTTCAAGGGCTTGGCAGTACCTCCAACCACTGTCAAAGCTGGAACCTTTAATCGGACCAGAAGCATTCTTGGGCGAGCCTGGGGGGCACACGGTTGCCGGCACTTTTGCGGGATCTTTGGGAACTGCTGGAGCTGCTGCTTTCGAGGGCTTGGCGGTTGCCGGTGGTCGAGCTGCTGCTTTGGAGGGCTTCACGGTTGCCGGCTCTTTTGTGGGATCTTCGGGAACTGCTGGAGCTGTTGCTTTCGAGGGCTTCAGGGTTGCCGGGTCTTTTGCGGGATCTTTGGGGGTTGCCGGTGCTGCTTTGGATGTGGGAGTTGCAGGAGCTGCTTTCGGTACCGACTTTGCTCTCCTAGTTGGCACTGCCTTGGCTGGGTTGTGGCCGCCAGAGTCATCAGTACTTTCATCAGCACCAAGAGACCTCTCCTCGCCTGGCTTGAAAGTCACCCCACCTAAACTATATAAACCTAAGCCCTAGACCCGAAACCCGGCCTAAACCTTAAGAACACACCCGAAAAACTAGTAGCACCTGAAGCTGCCCGGGGAGGCAAAGACGTCGATCTCGGGCCGACTCTGGATCGCAAAGCCTCGATCCGTCGGCGTGTTGCCTCAGCTTTGTAAGGGTTTAGGCTGAAGGGTTTAGGGTTTGGGGTTTAGGATCTAGGCTTAAGGGTTTGGGGTCATGCAGACATATATATATATATACACATACATACACACACACATATACATATATACATACATACACACATACATACATACATACATACATACATACATACATACATACATACATGCATACACACATACATATACATGCATACATATACATGCACATATTATATGTATATGTATATATGCATATGTATAGGTGTGCATGGCGATGCTATGCATGCATGAGGAGCTCCTAAGCTTCTGACTCTAAAACGAACATTGACACACTGACACCTCCGAACGATCGAGTGCAGCCTAAGTGCTTCAATCTGAGCCTCCAAGCTCGAGGCATCCATGGTGCTTCTAAAAGCAGCAAGCAGCAAGCCGACACTATAAAGTTCACAGAAGCCTTGATCTGCACCAACAAGTCAGAACGTAGGCAAAAAGTGCTCGATGAGGCTGCGTGCAACGTACTGGCAAAAAAACTTTCGCTACGTTTTTTCAGTTTGCGCCCGTTGGCGGTTTTTGGCGGGGATTTGCGCCCGTTTGGCGCTGAATTGCGCTCGTGGCTTTTTGCACCTAAAACCCAAAAGTGGCTCAAAAAACGCCTAAACCTGAAAATAACCCTCAAGATTACCGTAGCCCTTTTGGCTCCTCACTGGCACCATGCAGCTCCGGAGCACCAGGACGGAGTCTGTGTAGACCTGCCCAAATCCCCACAGCCCCACCCAGCCCCTTCTAGTTTCTCTTCAGCACCAGCCCAGCCAGGCCAGCCCAACCCCCTCCCCCCAGCCCACCACAATTGGGTTTGTGGGTCCCGGAAAGGGGTTGTTTCGGGACCCACAAACTCCCCCCCTACTTCCTGCCCTGGACCCATGCCAACCTCCCCCCTGACTCGGCTGATGCTGATGATGCTCGCCCTGGTGGCCTTGAGTTTGTGGGTCCCGGAAAGGGGGTGTTTGGGGACCCACAAACTCCCCCCACTTCCTGCCCTGGAGCCCAGTTCCCAACCCAGCCCAGCCCCGGCTTTAGGGTTTTCGGGTAGCATTGCATGGTACATATGTAGCATATATTAATCGAGCCTAAGATCGGGCTAGCATGCATGACGACACGGGCTCTGGCTGCAGTAACACAACAGAATTGGCCACTTTGGTTTGCTATATATGCATACCTAGATAATTAAGCCTTGGGAATGCTTTCCCCGGACTGAGATCTGTTGGGTCTGGGCAGGGGCTTTTGGGATACACAGTGTTTGTCCATGGGAGCAAGAAGCTGGTTTGAACTAGCAAGAACAGTGCGGGGACACTTATGTTACATCGGGGAACCAAGCCTACCCTAAAACCCTAAACCTTGAGGCCTCGAGTGGGATCGGCTTCAGGGCTTTTAGATTTTTGGGATGCATGAAGAACAGGTTTGGGCCCGGGCTTGTTTCACATGCTCTGCACCTAGGACAGTGTCCATGGACAGCACGGGTTTTGGGTTTAGGGCTTGGGGCTTGGGGTTTCGGGTTTGGGGTTTAGGCTCCGAGGTTTCGGGTTTGGGGGTTTGAGGTTTAGGGGTTTCGGGATTTAGGGGCTTAGGGTGTACAGCTCAGGGGGACTCTAACCGGGGACTTTGGTGTTAAGGGGCTGCCAAGGACTTTATGAATAGGCTGCCAAAGGTTCTACTAGTACTCTGTAAGAAGCTATCTCTCTCTCTCTCTCTCTACAGTATATGTGTACATTATATGTATGTACATATATATATATATTATATCTATACAGATCGAGATACAGAGATGTTCCATTAGATCCATATATATATACAATAATAATATAGAACATCTCTATATCTCGATCTGTATATATATATACATGATCTACATATATATATATGTATCAGTGATACAGTACCAACCATGTAGTTCCCTCCGGCATGTGAAGAAGCCCGCCTGAGATGAAGGAGCACGAAGCACAAAACATCACCGGAATTCCTATTTCCTTCGACTTGAGAAGTTATCCTAACATCTCTACCTATCTAGGACTCCAAACACCCCAAAGCTAAACCCACAGAAGCCCCACTTCCAAGCCCGGCCGTGCCGACGACGAGGAATGTCGATCGAGATCGCCAGACTTCCATGCAGAGGTGGCATCACCTGTGGAGTTTCAGGATTCCAGAATCTAGGGGCATGTGTTTAATTTACATTGGACCCAAACCCCGATACCCAGATTACCTAGACTTCCAAAACAATACCCTGGCCTGACCCCGTAGTCCTACAAGTTCCAGACCCTAACCTTAATAGATAACAAGCATTCAGAAAGCCCCGGCTTCGGGTTCAGCCTTTAGGGTTTAGGGGGTCAGGGTTCGGTCCTAAAGCTGGTGGCTAGCAGCACACTGCCATGGAGCAAAGCTGGAAAGCATATGTCCGTGCCCTCTACACCCGAAACACCAGATGCAATCATGTCGCCTTTCATAAGCACATCCGAAGGTCTATCCCAGCTTTAGTAAATATATCGGTGAGGTTCTGGGCGAGCTTCATGAGTCTGCCCCAGACTCGCGAATACTTTGTGTCTTGCTTGGATATGAGATCGAAGCCCTGGTCTATTCTGTTGTCGATGAGTCGTAGCCTGGAATGTATACGACCCACCTCAGTTCGTAGGGCCTGACACTCTGCACGTAGAGCCACAACCTCCTCGTTCAGACGATGGTTCTCCAAGGTCAGTGACAAAATTGCAGAACGTTCCATGGCCTCTCTGCTAGCCTGTGAGAACCGTTTCAAGCTGGCTTCTAGGGATAGGCTGTATAAGGCAATGGTTTGGACATGGACAGCAATGATGGAGGGTCGGCTTCGGTTGCTCATATCGGTCATTTTCTACTGAACATTAAGCCAGACATTGCTGGCTTGGACAGAGGGCCTGCTCCTAGGCAAGCAGACAGAAACACCCCAGCACACACTCGAAAATGAGCAGCCCGGCCCGGCGATTGGGGATTAGGGCAGGGACTGCGTGGATTTCCAAGCTCCGGTATAACCCTAAACCCTAAACCCCTAAACCCCTAAACCCAAGCTCCGGTATAACCCTAAACCCTAAACCCCTAAACCCCTAAACCCTAAAGAATCGCCAATGAGTGAATGTTTTCATGACTTCAAGGGAAACAACAACAAGCACACAGAGCTCACAAGTGATTGTGCATGGGGCAGGGCGGCGACCTCCAAAGGCGAGTGCACGAGTCGCCCAGCCCTCAACTCGGGGCATTGCTCAGTACCTGGCACAGGTCTAATTATAATCATGTAGCTGTATCACAGCAGTGAACTCAACCGTTGCTAGTGGATTCGAGTGCTTGCTCCGACAGGCAAAAGGGCTGCAACCGATTTTTTTGATGAGCCGGCTGCCTGCGTGTCCTAATGGATTTGCATCGTGAAGAACCTGCTGTACTAAGCTCGTGATCACACAAGCAAAGCGGGTGCTCACATAGCAATGTGCCCCATCCGAGCACATAACTAGGCCGTATGTACTCCTATCCCTCCAAAACTTGAAAGCAGCTGTTTCATCTGCGTGTGCACAGACACATCGTCGGAAAGTTCTTCGATTGCACCACAGATAATCACGATCTCCCCCGTGATGCTGTGGCACCGGAAAGTAAATCGAGCTAGACCGTCTCGGCATAGGCCTCGGATGTGAATGGCATACAGAATTGCGGGATCCGGCGAGGTTGTGTGCAAGCCAGGGTTTAGGGCTTAGGGTTTAGGGTTTAGGGCTTTAGGGTTTAGGGCTTACTATTCAGAGCTTAGCATCCCAACACATGGAGAAACGACTACAATACATAAACATAATTAAAAGTAAAAATTAAGTCTAAAAGAGTGTCTCTTTTGGCAGCCGCTTTAGCCTCCTCAGGAGATTTGCCTTCCTCGCTTGCTTGCTTGCGTGCTTTGTGATAAGCGGTGCTCTTTCGGCTTTTTTTAGCCTTCATCTCATCGACATCATCACTGGCTCCTGCTCTGTCTCCCTTCTTGCTGGGCTCCTTTCCCTTGGTCTTGCTGTTGTGTGGCGAAGCTTTGGGCTTGGCCTTGCATTTCGGGGACCTCTTTGTCTTCGTGGCCGGCGATGCTTCATCCTCATCATGATCCTTGCTCTTGCTTGGGGGCTTCGGCTTGCTTTTGGCTCCTGTCTTCGTGACCAGCGATGCCTCATCCTCCTCATGATCCTTGCTCTTGCTTGCGGGCTTCGGCTTGCCTTTGGCTCTTGTCTTCGTGATCGGCGATGCCTCATCCTCATCGTGATCCTTGTTCGTGCGTGTGGGCTTCGCCTTGCTCTTAGCCTTGGCCTTGGGGACTGGGGATGCCTCATCCTCCTCGTGACCCTTGCTCCTGCTTCCGGGCTGCGGCTTTCTTTTAGCATCGGGCTTCGGGGCAGGCGATGCTCCTTCCTCCTCACGATCCTTGTTCTTGGTTCGGGTCTTCTGCGTGCTTTTTGTTGTGTCGGTTGCCTCGGGATCCAGCTTGCGAGCTTTGCCCTTGCCTGCATCAGCAGAAGCTGCTTTTCTCTTCGGACCAGCAGCTCTATCTGCCTCCTGAACCAAGTCCTTCTGATCCTTGTTCTTGCCCTGACGACCCCTGCCCCTGCCACGACCTCGTCCCCTTCCCCTCCCCCTTTTGGGAGCCTCATCACAGCTCCCTTCAGCATCATCCTCCTCGGCCGAGCCTGCCTCTGCCCCACCATTGGAGGGACGGGCAAGCCTGTTCTGCTCCTGCGGCGAGATGGGCTGCAACTCCTTTAGCACGGATGGGCGAAATCTGTCGCTGCGTGAGAGCACGGCTGCTTTGTTGTCGGGAGAGGTACTGTAGTACTTCGTGGCTTCATCTTGCGACTCTTCAGGTTCTGTGTCTGTGCATGGCTTCTCCTCCATGATGGGTTCGCACACAACTGGCTTTGTTGTCGGGGCGTCTTCGGCTGCTTCGTTCATGCTGGTGTCGCACACAACTGACTCTGTTGTCGGGGCCTCTGCGGGTGCTTCGTTCATGCTGGTGTCGCACACAACTGGCTCTGTTGTCGGGGCCTCTGCCGATGCTTCGTTCATGCTGGTGTCGCACACAACTGGCTTTGCTGTCGGGGCCTCTGCGGATGCTTCGTCCTGGGAAGCCTCTGCCGATGCATCATCACTGCATGTCACTTCAGCCTTTCCAGAGCTTGCTGCTTCAGAAGCCTGATACTAGACCAGAATCAACATACTGCATGCTCAACTCCAACTAATAATTAGGATGGAACCGAAGCAGAAACTCCCTGCCTCGACCATGGATTGCTCAACCACCAAAGACTCAGCGAGGTCGTACTCCATCGGCACCGTATCTTGATGATCAGACCCTTGGCTGTGGATTCTATGGGGCTTGATCTAGTTGAGTCTTCATGTTGGGCTCTGCATGGACGATGTCACTAGGCCAAGGAGCATGAGAGGTGATGGGGCTCCATAGTCGGGAGGGGATCTTCTAGATCCAAAGAAGCAAGGTGCTCTACTAGATTCTGCTCTTCTTGCTGAAGCTTCAGAAGAGTCTGCAGCTCCTCCATAATCGCCTGTTGCCGCGTGAGCTCTTTGAGCAACTCCTCCTCAGCAGAGAGTCCTGGGATACAAGGTGAATATTAGGGCCAAGAGGGCAGCAGGCTCCCAGTCTAGGGGTTTGAGTTCAGGGATAGGGTTTCGGGAGTACATGATTATAAGGCCCGGGTTTAGGGATATGGTAAAATCACAATTTAATTGTATAAACAAAAACCAAACCCTTAGTCCCTAAACCGTATCCTACCAAAGCCCCCGCCCTTCCCGTGGTATATGGCATTCGTTCGAACTAGCTAGCATATAAGCTCATTTAAATTATATAGCTGGATGAGCTAGGATAAACGTGATTCCGAATTTGGTCTGGGATCTCGTAGGCGACTCAGAAACTGGGGTTGTTGGGCCCTTGCTCGACGAGGATGCTTTCGAGTCAGTTTCGCTTGGGATTCGATCGGGCGGTGTAGCCGGAATTTCCTTTCCAGTTTCCATGCAATCCCTGACCCAAGGATTCTCCGACGATCCCCTGCTGCTCGAGCTGAGCCTTCGTTCTCCACGGAGGCTGCCACTCTCTGTGGAGGGGTCGATGCCTGGGATGAGGTAATACTTTAGAATTCTAGATTAATCGATCTACATGCAGTGCAACTTCTAAGTTAGTTTGATCAGTTCAGCAACCGGCATCTGCATCACAATCAGCAACAGCCTCGTCCTTGAAGCCGTGCTTGCAATCTATGTTTCAAGATTCGAATGAAGCGATACATGTTGAATGACTTCTATGTCATGTCTGCATGTCAGTAATGTATGTAACGACCTGGCCTCTGTGAAGTCGGACTCGCTCTCGGCACACTCGCAGCCTTCCTTGTCCTTGTCGTCGTCAGTGTCATCGTCGAAGGATCTCGAGCCTAGGAGGATTTGGGCCACTGTGTTCATGTGGACAAGTAGTGGAAATCCAGGCCCATCAATGTAGCCTAGCTTCGAGGGTTCGGAGGCAAGGGTATGCCGGCTGCGGCATAAAGCTTTTGCACTGTTCTCTCGCGGGGGAAGTGCCCACGTTTTGCACTGCGGGCAAAGATCGACACAAGACGGCGAATGATCCATGCTTGCGTATGCACCACTTCGCCTCGGATATGTGTGCCAGGAGAATTTAAAGTTCGATCTAGCAATATCACCGAGCAAGTCCAGACATCCTATGCAAACGAGAATCGCTTCACAGCAGGCTTTCCGAGGGGCCGCCCGACATGAAAGAAATGAGCGACTTCGGCCCGAATGCTGTTGATGGATGGTCGCAAGCCGTGAAACTTGATGACGGCCGACAATATCTCACCATTCAGAACCACATCTGTGCGAGACAGGTAATCTCGCGGCACGATACACAAAGTCCCGGCACTGGCTCTGTTGAGTATCACTGAGTTCGCCATCCAGCTTCGCACGACTGGGCTATCCATGGCTAGCAGCACTATTGAGCAGCCTAGCTTCACCGAAGAATGCCAAGTGCCTCGACCGGCCTTTGCAGCTCTGAATCCTGGAAAGCAATCCACACCACGGACATGAAGCTTGAAAAGCAACCCGCACTGCGGTCCTACACCGGCAAAATGCCAGCTTGTAGCTCGATCTGAAATATATGCAGCAGTGATGAAGCCATCAAAATTCAAAAGCAGCACCAATCTCGCACTCAACTATCAGCTTTGCTCACTGCCAGAATTCAGAGTAGCAGCAGGCAACATGTCAGTACCCAGGGGCACCCGTCAACGAGGATATGCCAAGTCCCGCATCTCGCCATACCTGTCGGCACAGGCAGCGATATCGGGAAGTATGTGGTCCAGCTCGGTGGCAAGCATGGCTACATACATCGTGCACAATAAAACTATAGAGCCCCAAACCCAGCTTAAGTAGTTTGCTACCAGCCCTAAGCCCTAAACCCTAAAGCAGCCCTAAACCCAAAACTCCTACGAGGGCGCACGGTGTCGTCTTGTACCGGGCCATCGGCTCCATCGGGCCATTTGTTCCATTAGGTTTAGGGTTTGGGTTTAGGGTTTAGGGTTCGCATAGGGTTTAGTGTTTAGGGTATAAGCTAGATTACACATGTTGTCTTTTGGGGTGCGATAATGTATCGATCGAGGGCTGAACTGTGGTTAAAAGTCGGAAGCTGGTCGAGAGCTAGCATTGCCAATACATTGCTTTTGGAAACTATCCTAGAACAACGAGATTTATCCATCGGTTATATCTTCTAGGGGCTTGGCTTAATTGGGGTCGGGGGTTGATAGATGGTGTCCATGATTCTCGAGCAAAAGCTCGCCGCCTCGGAGCAAGGCCAATCCTGCTCTGCTTTGGGGCTTCTAGGCTTCGGATATTGCAGCTTATATATTGATCTCTCAGCATTTAACTAGTAAAACCAGAAAACGCACGATTACCCCAATAAGCGCTCGAGCTAAGCAAAAAGCGTAGCAATTACAAATTTAAGGCACGATATGAAGATTTACAGCACGTTGGGCCTAGGGGCATAAATTAGTGGCACGAAAGAGGTTCCAGGT
>CAJNJA010064631.1:0-22923 GCA_905231915.1 Symbiodinium necroappetens
AGCAGTAGCAGTAGCAGTAGCAGTAGTAGTAGTAGTAGTAGTAGTAGTAAAAAAGAAAGTACTAGTAGCAGTAGTATTAGTAGTAGTAGTAGTAGTAGTAGTAGTAGTAGTAGTAGTAGTAGTAGTTTTAGCAGTAGTAGCAGCAGCAGCAGCAGGAGCAGTAGTAGCAGTTGTTGCAGTAGCAGCAGCAGCAGCAGCAGCAGCAGCAGGAGGAGGAGGAGGAGGAGGAGTAGTAGTAGTAGTAGTAGTAGTAAAAAAGAAAGTACTAGTAGTAGTAGTAGTAGTAGTAGTAGTAGTAGCAGTAGCAGTAGCAGTAGCAGTAGCAGTAGTAGTAGTAGTAGTAGTAGTAGTAGTAAAAAAGAAAGTACTAGTAGCAGTAGTATTAGTAGTAGTAGTTGTTGTTGTTGTTGTTGTTGCTGTTGCTGTTGTGATCCGTTGTGTGCTCCTTCCCCCGAGCTTCAAAGTCCTCGGCCAGACTCCGAGTTCTGCACCGGGGCTTGCGACTGGAAAGGAAGAGGAGATCCGGTGCCTGTTTGGGCCCGCTTTCGGTGTCAGATTGCTTTCTGTCTTGTAGAGTACATGGATGTAAAGGGTTCGTCAAAAAGCAAAGCGCGTAAAACAGAATTAAGGTAGGGTTTAGAAAGGGTTGAACCAGATCAAGGGCTTGCGAACCACAAACACGCCGAGGCTTAGTGTGACGAGCCGCTGCGCGCGCGGATGCGGGCGACAATGGTGCTGACGGAGCTCTGCTGGGCGAGTTCACAAGCCTGCTGTCCTGCCAGACTCCGAACAGAGGGCAGACTATTGCTGATGCGACACAACGATGGCTACTGCCGTGACTGCAGCGTGCACACATATGCACATCCCAACAGTGCTGTCGGCATTCTCAGCATTACAGGCTTGTTCTTGTGAACGGTCACGAGTCACGAGATCAAGGGAAGGCCGGCTCGGGGAGGGAAAGGGAACCCGGAGCGGTGGGGGCCTGGCTGCTGCATGCCGACAGTTGCAAGGAGAAGCGGACCAAAATACTAAGGGCAACTCTACGGCCGTGGGCCCAAATGGCCACACAAGGACTCATGCAAGGGATAAAACCATGCAACATCCGAAGAAGCATTACCATCCATCACAAGTAGTACTGCCTACTGGTAACATGCGCAAGCTCAAGCACCGCAGGGTTTAGGTGGAATGAACAGCAGCTGCAAGCCTTTGAGCTTTGGACACAAGATACTGCGCCTTTTTGTATATCTGCTCAGCTTTGCCAGAAGGCTAAAGTGACGGATTCTAGCTTCTGTGATCCGATGCCCAAAGTGGCTGGTGAGCTTCCTCGGCCTCGAGTCGGATCTCGGCTTCAAGACTCCCAGCCACCCTACCAAGTTATAGCGTAGCGCAGCTCTGCAGCAGCCTGTACAAAACTGCGCTGCAGCTCGAGACTAGCTTGCCCTTGGCCCCTGTACTTTGGCAACAGCAAACCGAGGCTGTACAAATCTACACAAGTCTGAGTCCCGCTGCACTCACTTGCATCTTAAGTGGCGCTCCGTGGACTTCAAACGCCGAGCCCCGTGAGTGCAGCCGGCATATTGCACGTCTGGACCTGGAGCTCGCAGAGTTCAGCGAAAGGGAGGCGAGGCAACGCGCCGAGTTCCGGACGCAACCCTGCCAGGAGCTACTGTGCGGCCGGACCTTCTTCTTGCCGCTTGCGATGAGCCTGCAGCTGCGGCTGGGCGAAAGCACACCCGGCTGGGGCCCTGAGAGGCTGCCCTCTGCCGACATTCTGTGCTACTCTTGGGTCCAAGTAAGGGGATGCTTTAGATGCAATGTAACCTAGTGACCTGGTACTGGATAGGGCCATAGGGATAACCAGGCCATGCTCATTCTGCGCTCCTCTTTCCGGCTCCCTTACACTCCTTGACTTCGCTGCCTCGAGGGAAGCATGCACACGACGTTGTGCATCGCCCCGACCTGAGAGTCCAAGAAGCTCCGACGAAGGAGAAAGGACAGGAGCTTGCTTTCACATGTTCTGTCTGGAATCCTTTAGCACTGGGTCTCTGGGCAAGGCGGATTTCTCTGATGCTCTGGCGCGCGGATTTTTTTGGCCGGCATTGCACGCGAATTTGTGCGCGGATTTTTTTGAGGGAGATAGAATCTTCAGAAAATCAGCGGCAACATCCGCAAGAAATTTCGCAAGCAACTCCGCAACCACCCGGCACGGCCATGGAAAGACATCCGCGAAAAAACTCGTTGTCCAAACAGCCAACCCTAGCATCCTGCATCACGATCGACTACGGTTACGCCGACGGCCCACCCCTCTGCACATCCATGACTGCAGAGCTCCTACCGTCCTGCCAGCCTTCGCCCCGTGAAGATGATACATGCAGCGAAACAACATAGTGACACATTGAAATTCGTCAACTTTGAGACACCCTGCGCCTCGGCCCCTGCCCAGGAGCAAGCATAGCAAGCAAGGAAGCAAGGAAGGAAGCAAGAAAAGCATGCTCCTGCCCCTGCTCCTGCCCCCCCTGCCCGTCCAAGCCTGACAAAGCACATTCAAGCGGCAAAATGTGGCAAGCAGCTCAGCTTCTGCCCTTGTCTGACATAATCGGCCGTGGATAGCTGCAAAAGTGGAACTGCAATCTGCATTAGCAGGTTAAGATTTGCTCAGTCAAGCGGCACAAACCCCGGTGTATCCTCGCATGGCCGTGTGCACCGCATCGTTGGCCAGGCGGACGCAGTAGATGTGGTCGTTCGGAGTGATGGGCACTGATCGAATTATGTACGAAGGGTCAATGTAGAAAGTGCGGCCCCCAGAAGCTTTCCTTTCGAGTCAAAGTCAAGGCAACTTGAGTACCGCTTACGAAGCACAAGTGTGTTGAGGACAGTCGTGCCACAGTATCAGCCTCGAGTGCACGACTGAAATAATGCTACTCGGAGCCGTGGGTTCAAAGTAAATGCAACTTGGAATCAAATGCTTGTTGAGGGTGTCCTTCAGGAATACACCGATGTCGCCATAGACTGTGTGCCCAGTGTCGTCTTGCTTCCCAGTGGATACAAGCTCTTGTCCGGCACCCTCTGCGACTGCAATCACCATGTACTTCTTCTTGGCCAGAGTCGCATCGACATGCTCGATGACATCCTTCATATCCACCTTCACCTCCGGGATCATGCAAAGGTCCACCACATCTGCGGCAGTGGCTGCGTGCATGGCGACGAAGCCAGAATCTCGACCCATGAGCTTGACAATCCCCACACCTGAGGGACGAGGTTTGTGGCTCTCCTTTATAGGGTCAGGCCCAAGACCTCTCGACTCCCTACCGGGGTTCGTCCCCCTTTGTCTGGGCTTGTCTCACCATGTTCTTAAAAGACACGGTAACAGCTGCAATCGTTTGGATTGCAGAATCTGTAGAAACAGTTGCCATTCATGACTAGATGTGCAATATATAGTATACTGAACGACGTACGGCAACAAGAGACAACAAGTACAACAACTACTGCACTCCCTCATTCCATCTCGAGCAACGATTACAATAGACAGACGAAGCATATATACAGACCGATACGGGTCAGTTCTTGAGTTTTCTGCGGTCCGGTCGTACCTCGGTCGCAGCTGCTGGCTTCCACCAAGGCATTCCGGATCACCTCTGATGCCTCAAAGAGCTCGGAGGTTACGACATAGGGATACCTACCTTGCTTTACTAATCTTACATGGGGTCCCTATGCTATGAGACCCTGGACAATCAGGCAGGCGCTCCAAGGCCGATGCCAGCGTTGGGAGCAGCACGCTTGCACTTGGCGTGTTGGCCGAGTCACAATACTTTCGGGATGGGTTTAGGGTTTAGGGTTTAGGGTTTAGGCACGAGGATTCTACTCCCGGAGTTTCTATGGAAAGACAGTGACCGCAAGACGCAGATAGCCTTGGCGACAGCGGTGTCGAATCCGAAGGTCCGGTCAAACAGCACCACATCCTGATGCCAATTGGGACTTGTCCGGTGTTGAAGTTTGATCGTTCCCATTTCTGCGAGGGCTTTTATGGAACTGTTCTGAACTAGGGTTCAAAGCTCTCGGTACTCAGTAGGAGCTTGCAGCAAGCAGCGGCCAGGCAGGGCCAACTAGGCAGACCACAAACAATGCACTGTCTGTCAACAAGTCAAGAAGCATTAGTGCAGCCCGTGGAGATCACCAGGACGCCGATCACTAAGTCACTAAGCGAATGCACTCTCGACCCGGGGAACCCAGGCGAAGCCACGAGGACCAAGTGACTGCCATCAAACTGTGTTGTTCAATTGCTTTTTTGATGAGTAGTAGTAGTAGTAGTAGTAGTACTACTACTACTACTACTACTACTACCGCTACTACTACTACTACTACTACTACTACTGCTGATAACAATAATTGAAAGGCAGTGGTAGTGGCAGTATCACATTGGTCCAGGCATCGTTGTCGATCGACTTCGGAATGCCCACGATGCTCACTGCAAGGCGTCGCTTTCCTCATCGTCTCGTGCTTAAAATGAGCAGGCTGAAATTCGACATGTATAGGGTTTAGGGTTTAGGGTGTAGTCAGAAATGCAGAGTGTCGCACTGGCACTAACCATGCTGGCTCCCAGCAAAGGCTCGAGCTGCCTCGTAGAGCAAGTGCCCTGCAAACTGGGTACCATCCCCGCCCACCAAGAAGAGGACGGTGATGCCTGCAAACTCTGCGCGGCTTTCCATGATCTGAGGAATGTGCAAAGCCTTGCGTTCGACACGACACCGCCAACGTGCCAACGTCGAGTACAACGTCTTCCGATCTCCCGACCGGCCGGCTGTGTCGAAATGAGGAGTCTTAGAGCTTAGGCCTAGGTGATCTAGCTCCAGAGGTATTCCGCGGCTTCTTATGAGCTTGTTGTAAGATTTTGTAACCTTGTGTAAGAGCCACTCAGTGCCATTCATCAACAGTGAGCCGGCGACCCCTGTATCACGCCACGGCACCAAGCCGCTGCAGGTTGTCACAGATCTTCTCGGCGTCGAAGCCACCCCTGGTGACAAGTCTCTAAACCACATTGAGAACTTTGCATGTGGTGCTGGGTCGGAACCCGAAAAGCCGATCATGTCTCGGATGCTTCCTCTTCATGGCATGAAGAGAACTGGTGGAAAGCTCTTACATGACCAGGCCCGAGCTTGACAAGCGGGGGAATTCGGGGCCGGCTTTGCCTCGCGGCTTTGATGATGCTTCCGCCCTTCATGTGGATGTCGCGAACCATCTCCTCTGTGAGCTTCACGGGAGGATGGGTCTCCGGATCACTGAGGCCATTGTAGCCGGCGGTGATCCCCAGAATCTCGCGAACCCCGTACTCCTTGCATTGCGGGTGCCAGGAGCGAACTGAGAAAGAGAGCACTAAACCCAACATCCTTCACCGCTGAACCCCGAAGTCCTACACCTCCGAATCGCCCCTATTAGCCGCCCCACCAGTAAGCCTCCACGCCAAGTCACATTCCACAGGCACTTCGTCACGCCGCGAATGATGGAGTTCAGACCTGGGCAAAGCCCACCGCAAGTGACCACGGCGGCCTTGACCTGATGCTGATCGTCGATTCTAAGCAAAACAGGTGCCACAGATATTAGAACAGATTAGAACAGGGTCCTTCAGAGGATCACTTCTAGATACCTATAAGCCTATAAACTCTAAGTCCCTGAATTTGGTGTGCAGGGCAGGTGGCCTTGTTGGGCTCCCAGAAGAGCTGCCGGGCAGCATTGGCTCCTTGGGCTTCGCTTCGTTCAGGGTGTAAGTTGGAGGAGATAGAATTCAGAGTGGCTTAGAGCTTTCAATTTCCAGTGTGTCCAGCGTGGTCATAACATGTCATAGTACATACCATATTGGTGACTTCTCATCTCCATCGTCGGCTTGGCTGAGTCCCATCTTCCCGTCCCTTCCCACCCTTCAAGGGAAGGCCAAGGCACGCAGGCAACCGGAGCTCAGCAGCGGGTTCGGCTTCTGCGTGTCCGGGTCCGAGTTCTGGATGATGTTGCCCGCGACCTGAGAACTCCCTGAATTTAGGGGTTGGTCTCAAGGAAAGTGCATGTGACTGCATCGCTTGCCCCTTTCTCTTGGGCTCAAGACCATCTCGCTGGAGTTGATGAAGGACATGTCCTCAGTCGCGCAAGAACCACTGGAGGATCTGTAAGACGTGTTTGAACAGGCAGTCGTGGACGTTGCTCGGGAATCCCTTCTCTGAGATGAGGAGCATTGAGTAAGATTGATGTATTTGTTAGTACACAGGACCATAGATGCTCAACCCACACATTGAAGCAACTTCCATAAGAGAACCTGCCCTCACACGGAGATACTTGCAAGTCCAAGGTAGAGCCCGGGTTGCCGGAAAAGCTCGCGCCATGGGGTTAGAGACTTTGTTCACGGCCGGCTCATCCACGGAGCCTTCGGAAGGAGTTTTAAATGCGGGAGGGGCGGGGCCCCTCTGAAAATGAGAGGTGATGTGCTGGGAAATGTCTGGGACCTTAGGTCATGGGTCCAGAATCCGACAGGCCCTCCATTGGGGTTGGCTAGCTGAAAGGCCCCTGAAAGCCAAAGCATGCGACTGGCCTGCCTGGCTCGCCATCCTGCCATGTCGCCAAGTGGCATCTCCTGTGCAAAAACAAACCTACGATGGAAAGGAGCGACTCAGAGTGCCAGGTTGGATCTGCAGATGTCTGAGGCCAGTCTTGATACCTTGAGCTAGCCGGCTTAGAGAACGATCCGTCTGCAGCATTCAAGTGCAGCTGGGCTGCGAGGACAGCACTCTCCAACTCCCTAAACCCTCATCGTCCCGCCTCAGATCGGCTGAGTCGCTGAGCGGTACGGCCATGGCCAGGAGAGCTAGAGGGGAAAGCGCACGGGTATATAGCTGCCTATCAAACGTTTCTGCAGCGCCCTGGAACACACCCCTTGGAAGAGGCAAGGCATAAGAAAGACAAGACAAAGTCAACATAATCCGTGGTGCTTCGCGCCGCTGACCAAGGGCGCGCCTTTTCTTTGGCATCGGAATTACGAGTTCTTCGCCGGAAAGTGGATGTCTTGGGGTTGTCTGCCGGGGGAGCTCCGGCTGCTTGCGAGACTCTCCCGTCTCGCACCAGCATGGAGGCCTCCCGGCATCTCCGGCCCTCAAGACCTTGTCTATGCGGCGTCTCAGCAATTTCTGGCCTATGGTGAAAACGGTTCAAACCCAAAATCAAAAACAGCCAAGTTACATGATATGATTACATGGTAAACTTACCGGCGCATTGGCTTGAATCAAAACGAATGGATTCGCAATGGATTGCCCCTGAGCGCTTGTAATTGTTGCGTCGCAAGTCTCTGTCAAGCTATTTGGTCGGAGTTGTGTGCCAGAGCGTGTTCCTTGGTTGAGAGCAGCTCCAGCCACCTGCTGGGGCCGCAGATTTTGATAGATTGCGGTTTCCACACAGTAGTTTAGCACTTGTGAATGCCAAGCTGTTTAGGGTATGTTACGGTATGTTCCTAGAGCTTGTTGCAACAGTGGCTTTCACGCCGACATCTCGCGTAATTTTCAGCTACGAATTAACAACAGTCAGAGGCTCGAGGAAAGGAAGACAAAAACGATGCAGCTCGCACAGCATACAAGAGGCAGTAGCAGTAATATCGAAAAGCTGCGGCTTCGCTAGAAGACTCTCCCGTCCTAAACAGCAACTGGATAGTGCTCGGAATTGCTGCGGAGAAGCAAACCATTGCCGCCTTCGACGGGTCGGTTCCGGGATCAAGCTCTGTTTAGATTGAGACTGGGATTTGCGTGCATTTCAGCTGTAGCCTGCATGCGAGGACAGCACGATCGTTTTCTGCCCTGCAGCGATAGTCGGAAAATCAATCGATTCTGCACCCTCGCGGGGTGGGCTGTCAGAGAGCTCTGACGATCACATTAGCTGCCAGAGAGGTATGTCACGTCGTCGTACGGATGTCCTTGGCCCAGGCTGACAGATCCCAGAACTAGCTCCGAAAACCGGGAACTTCGTCCGAGCCGAGGCTCTGTAAAGGGGCTGCTTCAGCCGCCTCTGATCCAGGAAATGTCCGACCAGGCCAATGGTCCTGGACCTGACTTAGGGTTTATGAGGGTTTATAGGGGTTAGGACGATAGGGCAGGCGGGTGATGCGCGAGTGGGACGACAAGGCTATTGGACTGACATGAATCAGCAACTGCCGGCTGGCATCCGCGAAGAAATAAAGCCCTAAGAGCATGACAGCACTTCATTGTTGGACGAGGGCACTTTGCGTCAGCCCACTAGTGCATAGCTGCTCTGGATTGTGTTTCGGGGGTTTTCTGGGAGAAGGATCAGCTATTGATCTGAAACAACTTAAGGAAGCGGCGACACGAAGAGTCCGTTCAGAACTCCGTTGGAGACCAGATCATCTGCCTCGCTCCTGTAGAAATGCACGCCATCCACAATGGTGTGCATGGGGCAGGTGTTGCCAAAAAGCGCTCTAGCTGCCTGGCATACTCGAGTCCTCGTGAAGGCACCGCAGCCTCGCAACAAGTCCACAAAGCAAACGGCAATGCAGCCGTCGACGTTGAGGATAAGATTTGCCTCGAAGCTTTCTGCTCCAAAGCAGAATGCTCAGCTAACTGCCGACTGCCGGAGAGTTCTAGAAAAAACAACATGCGAAATGCCGTGTAAAATCCGATCAAACAAACACAGACTCAAACCTAACGTGATGTGATGTATGTATGAATATGTACGTACAAATGTATAAGTGTGTGTAATATTCAACCCTAAACCCTAAACCCTAATGTTTGTATCAAACACTGCCACCTTCTTCCTCGTGGTGATCTGTTCCACCGCCAAGGCGAAATCAAGGAGCGGCGTGGCAGAAAAGTGGGCTTTGGCCTTGAGATGAGGGTTTCACGGTGGGGTTTTGCTGGAAGGGATAAGGGTAACTGTAGAGTTTCGGCTTTGTGAGCTTGCGTACATGGGCTCAGACGCTCGGCTGAGGTTTGCTGACATACAACCCTTCCAGCCTATGCATGTGTGGCCGCCGACGGCCCTATATAACTGCACCTACCAACCTACCAGCTCATGGCTTGTGTGCTTTAGCTGCAGCCGACATTGAGATCAGAAAGCTGAGGCGGGCTCGTACTCCTTGATGAGAACGACTCGCGCGTCCGGGTTGTCTAGCGACTTGACGCGATGGCCGATCCCCATGATCACTGTCTTGTCTTGCTTACCTTTCATGCTGGCGGAGAGGGATCAAGATGACTTGGCATCCTCGCCGCTCTCCCGAGGTGCTCGCAACCTCCTGCCTACCTGCTACCGCCTGCTGAGATTTGAGTGCGATGCTACGATAAGCAGCACGGCTATCAGCGCATGGGGGAACCAGATGACGTCTCATTCCAACAGAGGTACAAGAAGAGACGTCTTGCTCATCACCAAGGCGAGCCACACTTCTCCACAAACTCGGCGGCCGTGAGACCACCGTCCAAGGCAGAGGCAAACATGCGTGCCGCGTCATCAAGGGCACCCCCGAAGCGAGGACCTTGGTTCCAAGGCCACAAAAGACCCGAGCTCTTACAGGGAATGGAATATCCATGCTTTGCTCTGGCCCGCTATGGGCCGGGCCGATGGTCGCCAAACCGGAGATGAGAGAGGACACTAGATCCTTCCCGGCCCGCGCTGCCACGATGGTGTTGTGCCTCTGAGGCCAGTTCTGCCATTTGGCAGAGAAAAGGCGGGCGGGCGGAAAGGAAGCCCATCGCCCATACAAATTGTCTATATCCACCTTTGCTCGGATGTGTCATGGTGCACCTGCTTGGTATTCCCCGAACACACGACTCGAGCGGCTGAGCTTGGGCTGTCCACTTGGCCGGCAAACACAACGTTGCTGTTTCGAGAGCTTGGTCATGCATTGACATAAGTTTCTATCGTCACACTAATCTGAGATAATCTGAGAGGGTCCTTCATCGATTCATCGTCCGAGATGCGCGCCGGACACACACGGGCCATGATCTGCAGTCGCGACCACACCTGCGCTACGTGTCGGTTTGGGGAAAGCGGCCAATGCTTGCGGGCCTGAGACTTTTGGGATGAATCGTGTGGCATGGTCACATCGCTACCATTTCACTGTGACGCCCACACATGGTCACTCAGTCGCGTCGTGCACCGACAGCCCAGGACTATGGCTTCCAGTCACTGCACTGAAGCACCCATCAGCCGGAGCACATAGCTCGATGAACTTGGAGACATAACGTGGCAGTCTTTTCCTGTCCGACAGATCAAGGCATTGCTCCCGGATGCATCAAACCGAGATCACGACTCGAAAAACGATTGACACTTGAATGTGGCATGTCCCCTGTGGTTGATTGGTACCGTAGCTGGGTTGTGCAGAGCGTGCCGGATCCATGTACCGCAAGCCTGAACCACAGCAGCGAAATAGCGCCACCAATGCCGAGTTCCTGGCACCGGTCAGATGCAACCATCATCCCTGCGTGTCTGAACTGATGTGAACAACCATTCACTATATATGCATGTATGTTTGCATGGATGGATGTAAACCATGTGATGTATGTAATGTAATGTAGTGCGACCAAGGCCATGTCGTGCGATGCTATGCTTGTACATGATGTAAAGTAATGCAATGCCGTGTAGTGCATGTGGTGCAGGTATGTAAGCACTGCATGCGTTCATTCATCTTGGCGAAATACCTTCATATCGGTGAGCAAGTCTAATCCGTTTTTGGAGTGTGGTTATTTCCTGAGGCAACAGAAGCGCGCTTCTTCAAGTGGCAGAGATGCACGCGCAATTTCGTGCTCCATGATCATACCCTCAACAAAAACTTGTTGTGCTCGCAAGCCAAAGGGACAGCAAAAGCGAGGGCAAAGAGGGACCGAATTCATCAACAAGTGCTATACTCACACTACTTGATTTGACCCTCCCTTTCTTACCGTGGTCGGAGATGATCAAACTGATCCTACCAAGTTGGGCTTCAATTCGGAACCCGACTGCCCTTCGGCATAGCCCTACAGTGCCTCGTCCTTGGCAATCTCCGAGATGGGCACCTCTCCGTACTCTCGATTACAGGATGCGTGCCCTCTGTTCACAAACCCCATGATGCACGGCAGGTCGTCCGCCAAGAAATATTCGACGACATGCGCTGAACGATACATTGACATGCTGAAACATGTGCGCACCACGGCGGTTTCTTGGCACTGACGCTCGAGAAAATCCTAAGACTGGCGAAAGGGGGTCTCAAGAAACGGCCCACTAAAATCCAGATGCCCCTCGTTCCACGCGGCACCCCGGCATAGGTCGGTTCTGCTCCCCGGTCATCGGAAATGGAGCAGACGAAATTCGCAGGCTTGCGGACCATGCCTGGCATCTCTGGTTCTGTTAAGTTGCAGAGATGAAGAGGTGCACTCAGTCTCAGCGTCCTGATGACATAGACTGTTGGCAGTGCGGGCCTGGCCTAAGCCCCAAAGCTCAAGCCTCAAGCCCGATAGGTGCACAGCAGGGGCCTTTCTTTCGAAGCGACTCGTAGTCGCTTGGAAGCTTCGGCACGGGAGGCTCGCTAGCCACAACGATGCTGCCTGCCTCAGGGGATGTCTACCACGGCAAGCATCGCCCATGTGTATTGTCAAGTCGATGCGCCAGGTTACCACTAGAAAAAGACCTAACCCAGGCTCAATAGAGCGGGCTTTTGACTCAAATACACGATTGCAGTCCATAGGAAGTTGCTCAGATCCCACGCCTTGACCAGAGCCTGATAGACCAAGGCGATCAGGTCACCAAACTCGTCAAAGCTGCGGGGCACGTGAGCTCCCGCCTGCGCGAGAGCCCGGTTTTTGGACCCCGCCGTCTCGTCGGCTGCACGTGCCCGAGCGCCTGCATGGCCGAATTGGACGTCGTAGTCGAAGGCTTCGGCTGCTGTGCCACAGCACCAGGCGACGAGCGGTTTGGTGATGCGTCCGTCTTGGAGGGCTTCTGCTACGAGAAACTCCTCACGTCCGCCTACCTCACCCAGGAGCACCATCATCTTGACGTCAGGATCCGCCTCAAAGCGGAGCAGAACATCCAAAAAACGGAGTCCCGGCCACCTGTCTCCTCCGATGGCGATGCCTTCTCTCACGCCGTCGGTGTTCAGCGCCACAATGTTGTTCAGTTCGTTGGACATACCACCCGACTTGGTCGTGTAGCCTACGGATCCGGGCCGGTACAGTTTGGCCAGCAACAAGTTTTCCACCGCTCCTCCAGCGTTGCCGATGCGGAAGCGCCCGGGCATCATGCCACCTACGGTAGCCGGTCCGATGACGGCGACCCCAACCTTCTCGGCCTCGTAGTGGATCCTGCGTGTCAATGCTTCGGGGACGCCTTCTGCGATGATGGCATGCGTTTTGATGACACTGGCAAACTTCAGTGCGTCCATAGTCGCAGTAAAGACAGACCGGAATGAAGCAAAATTGACGAGCATCTTGGGCGTCTTGCCGTGCTTGTCCACAGCATCTTCCAACGATGTGTATACGGGGATCAAGACATCTGCAGAGCCGAACATGAACTTCTCAAAAGTTGCCTCGCCGGTTGGGTTGACTATGGCCGCCACACTAGGGGTTTTGCGGCCGCAGAGCGTGTCGAAGTCAAGCATTCGCTGCACCGCTTTCGTCTGCATCCCATACACGAAGGCTTGAGTCTCCAAGGTAAACTGCATAAGGCTATTGCTGCCTGGAAGGCTCTGAACAAAGCGCCAGCCTTATAGATCGCCTTAACTAACATAGGCTGTGTAGGAAGATCCACACTATTCCACACTTCTAAATACCATCAAACAAGGTATGACCCCAAAACAAAAACTAAAGATGGCCAGACCTCGTCGTTGCCTCTTCGCAGAGTCGACCTGTCGGATCTTGACGTCCGGAACTGGCATGCTAGCATCTTTGGCCTTCTGCAGGCTTTCGTGTTTAGGGGGGTTGCAGAAAAGGGCTTCGTGGGGTTTAGGGGTGAAGAGCTTCTGGCGGACAAAGTCTATAGGGTTTTATGGGGCCTTTAGGGTTTAGGGATTCATGCGGCTCCAAGGGTTTAGGGCTAAAGTTTAGGGGCCTTCTCCAGAAGTGCATCTCGCACAATTGACGTGAGGTGAGCTTCTGGCCCGTACACATGCGCAGGGATTCCGATGTCCTGCGCAGTCTTTGCAGCACAGACAATCTGTAATGCATGCGTTTACTCTGAACGGGTCCTCGCATGCTTTTCGCATGTTTGTGAGCCCCTCTGAGTAGTTCGGACCACCACGGCGCACCCAAACTGTCCTTGGCATCCCGGAGCTACTGGAAACAATGTGAAATGCTCCAGCCCGTCTTCAAGAATCGCAACGTCGAAACAAGACGATATTGAACAACTACGCCTTCTTTGGGTTTTGCCGAGTTCCCCAAGACAGCTGCGAACTGCATGACAGAATCAGAACCATTCTTGGGACCGTATCTTGACCGGAGTGTCAAGCTTTGGCTTGAGCAGCCGAGCCGGTCGTAACGTGACCCACAAACGCTGACCACATTTCTGGCAGAAGATGCATGTCAACCAGGACCCTGCAGGCCCCAAGCCCCGAATATCCCTGAATCCCAGCCGTCCAGGGGGTCCAAGCTTCGTACCGCAGGCCTTCAGGGCAGATCCGAACTCTTTCAAGGCCTTCACCTCAAGGTTTGGGGCTTTGGGACGTGCGTGGGCATAGGGTCTGGGCCTGGGTTCAGGGTTCCCAGAAATTTGGGTCGTTGGGCTTAAGGTTGGGGCCAGGGTCTTCTTGAGGGCTGCTCAATGTATCGGCCCACACAGCGCAGTAAGCCGTGCCCGGGAGGGGACAAGCCACAACAGAGAACTGCAGGATGCTGCATTACGGAGTTCCGGGCTTTCGTGACTTCCTTCACTTCACTCGGGTAGCACATTGCATGCGCTTCAGGAGCTCCCAAACAGTTCGGGTTCGATGGGTTTCTAGGCAAGCCGCACATGCCAGAGCGAGACTTACGTGTTGGCTGCTCATGTTGTTGCCTTCAGTCCCACCGGCCACCAGTACCCTATGACGTTCCTCGCCACACCACAAGATTATCGAAGCTGCATCACTACATAATGTGGGTATGAAGAACAGCTAACGGCAGAATCAAGGCACTTTCCCCCCAAATCTTCCTCAAAACCCCCAACATCGGATCAATTGCGATGTCAGCCCGACATGGAGCTACGAGTACGAGTAGGTTCTAATTCACGAGGCGTTCTTGCCGGGAGCTGTGTTTGCAAGCCCTACAGATGAGGAGCCCCTAAGCCCAGAAGCAAGAGCTCAGCCATTCCCAGAAGCTCCCTGTCGAGGGCCCGAAGTCCGACGCGTTCCTCGAAGAGCTCTTGCCAGAATGCTGACAAGAAGCCAGGCCCTTGAACGTGCTGGCAACATCAGTAAAATTTGCAACTCCGCCCCCGATCAGCAGGATTTTCCTGAGACTCGCAGCGGCGCGGAAACAGGGAGACCCGGGAGGGAAAGCTCGGAAGTCTAGGGGTGCCAAGCATCCCATGGGGCTCCGGTGAGGATGTCATGACCCCCAAGATCACCTTGGCATACCTCGGAAGGCCATAAAGCGCAGCTCTTTTCCGCCGGACGCTTTTGCTACCGCGAAAAGCAGCCCAGCAGCTCGTAGACAAACTCCTCAGGGGGGTCGCCTGAGTATTCGCCGTAGTTTGCGAGCTCCTTCGCATAGCCGTACTCACAGATGGTGTCTGTGTACACCTTCGCCGAAAAGGAGGGTCAAGACATCCGACATGACTGCACCACTGAATGACACGTCTTCTTAGTGCCCGCCGGGCCACGACGCTAGCACCGCCTCCTGCGATAAGGGTCCAGACACGGCCCTGTCGATTCAGCAAGGTGAACTTCAGGGAAGCTCCTGTTCGAAATGCACACGAATAGCCGAGACCCTTGTCTCCTTGTGCCTGGGCCCTTGGCATGTCCTGTTCTTGCGTCGAGATCATGCACGGCCTTTTCCTGCAACAGCTGCAAGAGGCAAACCCACCAGGCCGCAAATCGCTCGACTTCCCCCCCTTTGCACTCCAGGAAACAGTCGTTAGTCACGAATCATGCCCAAAAGTCCGTCTTGACCTAACCTCCTGAGCAAGGACTGCTATTAAGTTTCAAGACGGGAAAAGCGCGGGAATCGCAGGAGATAACAATCACAAACAGAGTACGGTCGCAGCCTCGCAGGAGACTTCTCACTACCAGAAGCATGTGTTCTGATGTCTTCTTTATGTTTCGGTATTACGGGAACGGCCTGGGTTTGGGATTTGCTTCGGGGCCTCGGGCAGTTCTGGGCGCCCGAAGCCAACCGGGAAGCGGCAGTTGCCCCAGCGCTCGGCACAGAGGTAGCCAGCCTCGGGCAACTGAAAAGGATTTGCAAAGAGGTGAAGGATTCAGGGGATCGATACCTACTTACCTCCCGCTGCAGGAACACCATGCAGCAAGCCACATTGTCTGCGGAAGTAACCTGCGAGTCTTATGATGGTGCCTTTCTACCTCAGCTGAAACATCCACGCAGACCCTGACTATACCCTAAACCCTAACCCTTGACAAAACTCTTCTTGGATCTGGACGGTCTCGTCCAGCTGCAGCGCCGCCCAGGTTATGCAGACCTTATCACCTGGGTCCATAGGGTTTAGGGGTTTTAGGGTTTAGGGTTTAGGCGGCTAAGCTCAGCAGAGGTCAGAGGTTATCGGCTCTCACAGCTGCAGGCTTCTGGACGATTTGAGTCAGAGGGCCAGCGCGGCACAGTCGAATTTCTAGGTCCGTGATGTGCAGCTGGCGGCAGAACCTTGGATGGACG
The DNA here is from genome assembly GCA_905231915.1 of Symbiodinium necroappetens. Lineage (NCBI taxonomy): Eukaryota > Dinophyceae > Suessiales > Symbiodiniaceae > Symbiodinium > Symbiodinium necroappetens. The sequence continues at coordinate 15,810 of CAJNJA010064631.1, forward strand.
GGCTTGTCCTCACAAAGATATCTCACTGTAAATTCCGTTGCACTGCCGTTGCTTGAAATGGCCCTGCTTGGGCACCTACCGACCCGCCCCTAGACCCGCCACAATTCAAGTGCCTTCCTGACGATTCATGACGCATGAATTGGCAGACACAGAGAACTTCGTCCAGCCCGGAAGCATCACTAGTGCCGCCACCAGGACGTCTTGCGCAGCAAGCGTTTCTGCCTGGCCCTCCTCGTAGAGCGGAACCACAACGGATTTCTGCAGATATGTCACGTTCTCACCCTCCCGGACGCTACTTATCAGCAGGGGCTGCTCGTTGTCTCGCAGAGGGCAGTTGCCATCCTGAACGACAGTCCAGTGCGAGGGCAGGCCCCTGACGCGTCCAACGGCACACTCTTTGCCGGCTTTGTCGGCCAGCCAGGTGCGGATCCCAGCTTCATCCAGATCCTTCCCCACCAGCCCAGCAGCAGTCAAGGCATCCAAGCTTTGGAGATGGTCCGGCAGCACAGTACAGCTGCCAGAGCTCGCGAAGGTCCACCTCGGGTTGTGCTTGATTCCTTCCCCTTCTTCGAGCACACTATGAGTCTTAGAGAATCGGAACAGTACCCAAGCTTTGGAAGAAACAGCTCCCACCTGAAGAGCTCCTCCGGCGCGACAGGGGCAGTCTCGGGCACCCAGGCCACCAGTCTCTCAGAGTTCCTCCGGGCCGAAGCATCGTCCAGGAAGCTTTGCAGATGGCCCCGAAGGAGGCGAAAGGAGTCGTGCAGCGAGACCTCTTCTTCCAAGACATAGCAATAAAGGGCTAGGCTTCTGGGGTGGTTTTGGGGCTCAGGCTTGTTTCTGCCTTTCTGAAGGCTTCCGAATGACCCCTTACTCAAGGTTCTAGCCACAGAATTTGCCACGGGCGCACCTCTCTCACCGCCATGACTATGAAGGCGCACACTGGAGGCACTTATGCTACATGTGGAGATAGGGTTTGTGTCACGCATGTGTGTATATGTATGTTTGTCTGTGCAAGTGTGTGAATATATATATATATACACATATGTATATGTATATGTATGTGTATATATATACGTATATATAGAAGGAAAGAAATATAGAGAGGGAGAGAGAGAGAGAGAGAGAGAGAGAGAGAGAGCTAGCTCCTGTTACTACTTCTAATGGTCCTGCATGCAGTGGACCTACGAGCTGGTCCTGCACTACTATTGCGAGAGAATTGCCTCTCTTGGTGACATTGGAAGTCTAGAATATTTGAATATTTGAGATCACTGCCAGGATGCTTTCCTGCACTGGTTTGAGATGCAAAGCTGCGATTGACTCGGATGCCAACAGAAACACATCCTCAGCCCTTGCTAGCGAAGGTCAAGAGTGGCCGGCAGTTCAGTTGTGCCCCTTTGTTGTTTCACATGTGGAGTTTCACGACATTGCTTGGGACCCTTGAATATTCCCGAATACACGCTGGATAAGGGATGCAGCGGCCCTCAATCAAGGACCGCTGATTTTCAGAAAACATAGGGGGTTCCAAGCGAGACTGTTCTCGTTGTGTGGCGTCTGCAACCCCCAACGTAGAGATGCCGGATTCATAGGCACCTCTGCTTCACATGATTTGAGCTTGGGGTTTTCGTGCAGTGCACTGGGACGACCTGCCATGACTTCAGCTTCCGGCCTGAGCGAACTACCAATCCTTACTGGGCAAATTTTGCATTCTCAACCAAGCGTGGTCTTCTGCAAGTACTCGCCAGACTCGACCAGTTTTCTGGCTGTTGATGCCGCATCCTGCAGGGGCGCATGAGGTCGGCACATAGTTCTTCTGGGGAAGACGGTGGAAAAATTGACAGCGACCATTGATCCGAGAGGCCATGGTCATGAGAATGGCGGTGGTCACAAGTGCTAAGGACAATGATATGTGTAGCAGATTGAACAAGAAAGCATAGCAGAATTCTACCGGCAGTAGTGCCCGAAGAACATCAACACGACAGGCAACAAATGAAAACGAAGTCGAGCATGCGCTCCATATGCAGATGATTGCCAGAAATACCTCTGTGTAAAAACATCCACAAACCCTTGCATAGAGTAGTACCTTGTCATGTTTATTGCGGCCATTACTATTGTCAAGGCCATGTCTACGCATAAGCAAATCGATGCTATACTATGTACCTATATATGTGAATTGCATAAAATATACAATATGTATGCATGCATGCATGCATGCATGCATGTATAGAAAGATGGACAGACAGACCGATACTCACATGCTTAGCAAGTATCCGCCGTCCCTGCCGGCGTCAGAAGCTGTGTTCCACCACTTCGCTTGCCCTCCCGAACCCCCCCTACCCTTCCCGTTGCCGGCGATCGTCGCCTAGCATTTCCATCCCTATGCGACAGTGGGCTTTCGTGTGAAAAGTCACAGTAATTGACTAGCAGTCATAATTTAGTTATGCATGCCCAACCCCTCCGACCCCTCAGACCCCTGCATCCAGTGCCTCCTGTTGTAGTCATGTAATAGTCATTTGATTGTTTAATTGAAGCCCAATGCATGCCCAACCCCTCAGCAAAGGTTTTGACCTGAACCTTCTGCACTTGATGGTCTAATAAGGTATGCTGGTATATATACTTCTGACTTCGGGGTCGGCGGCAAATGGCGGCAGCCAACACATATGTTTGAGAAAATCACGGGAAATATATATTATATGTATAGCTCTGATCACATATTCATACGCTTGTACATTCAAAATCTTACATATTCATATTCGTATATCTACGTGTGTCATTTGTTATTTTATGTGTTTGTTTGACTAGTTGATACTGTTTACTTATATCTATGTACTTGTATACTGAATATTTACATATTCGTATGTTGAAACATATGTTTTCATCATGTCTTATTTCTGCATTTCCATCTGTTCTCTTGTTCTTCCTTGTGACATGTCTATATGTTCGAAGACTCTAACTGCTTTCGGGAAGGCACCCCGGCGATCCTCGGTCTTCAGCTCCCGTAGTTGGCTCTGAAGCCTCTTCTCCTCCTCAATGAGCCACAAGGGTTTGATGTACCTGGGCTCCGGGCTCCTGGGTTGGGAGTTCAGCGTACGTTTAGTTTCAATTCGTACAGGTGGCTTTTTGGATAAGGGTTTGGGTCGTTTTGGCCTGGGGTTTCGTGATGCTGGCTTTTGCAGTGTTGCAGGGTTCAGGCTTGTTGAAAAATGCTCATGTTTGCAGACGCGATGCAGAACGCAAAGCAAAAGCTATCCTCTGAGTGTATCGGGTTCAGGAGTTCGGGGGGTGTTGGAGTTTNNAAACTCCAACACCCCCCGAACTCCTGTTTTAAAATTGGGCTGTTTGGCGAAGTTGAACGCCGATGCTTTTTACACGTACTGAGGAGTCTGCCTGACATGACATCCACGAGCTTTCATCTTCTCCAGGTAGGTCACCTCAAGAAGTGCAGGACTTATGGTCTCACAGTCCAAGGTTTCGAGCCCTAGGCCCTGATTCGGAACCTTTCGGAATCCTCCCCAGATGGTGGCTTCGGCCGAACCAGGCGCGACTTATGAGAGCCACGACATTCCGAAGAAGGCCATGTCACAACTGCCGTACCTATCGTACCTCTACATAATGTTCAGGTTTGAAAGGAAAAACAGGTCGTTGTGCGTGTCACAGCCACTGAGAAGACTGCCATTTTCAGTGTCGGGCGCGCGGTTCTGGGCAGCACCTGCTAAGCGAGCGATGCCCGAGTGAACAAGCGGCAGCACCAACCCCTCAAAGCATCGAACAGCTTTGGAAGGGCACCTCGAACTTCCACGGCTTGATGTGTGCACGTAGGGCTACACGCTCCTCAACGCAAGGCGGCACAAAAGCAGTCACGCTAAACCGTCAATTTTCATCCAAGCGTTCATTCCGCTACGCTTTGGAAACGGTGAGCACAGCCTGAACGTGCTACCCATTCCGAGGCGCATGCCATGTAGACGATCGTCACGCTGCCTCCCACTGCTTTTATGGCATCAATGGAGCTCTGATCCGCCCCGGCAACCTGCATCGACGGAACGCAAGAGGTCTGCTCGCTCTTGACATTGACGTCTGCTGTCCGAATGAAAATTTCGTCTTCCGCAGACCCTGCTACACATCCATGACTGCACAGTCTTTCGCACACAGGTCCTTGTAGCCTTCATCCCCTGAAGATGATACATGCAGCGAAACATAATAGTGAAACATTGAAAAATCAACTCTGAGATGCGTCTTTCTCCATGAGCAGCCACTTAATTTTCCTGGGAGTGTGCGCGGATGGGTCAAACTCGATACGCCGGTGTCGTATGTTGCGAAAGCTGCTTTGCGATAGCATTTGATGGCAGCTTCGTTGGTTTCCAACACCCCAAGTTTGACCTTCGAGTGCCTGGAGCCCTTCTTCCTGGCGTTGACTTCTGCAGCTTGGAGCAGCAGTCCACCTAAGCCTTTACCTTGGTGCGATCGATCCACTTTGCAGTGGCCCCTCTTCAACTCGTCATGGGAAGCGGAGGCATACACGTATCCCGCAACGGTGTTGGTGCTCCCAGACACCGCAGCCAACATAAACCGAGAGGCACCTTTGCCACTGGCCAGGTTTTCAATGGCTCTCACCCGGTCCAAAATGGACGCGTCCTCCAGCTATAATTTGCCATACCAGGGATGTGCCGTGTGCAGGTGAGCATGGTCCATGGTCCACTGTAAATCCCTCTCAGAACGTCGCAAGCGCTTTGCGCAATTATGCACAAAGGCACAGGCAAAGTATTCGTCGTTTTGCACGCCAATGTTGTCACTACGCTTTCCTGTAATGGGCTCGTCCTCGTCCTCTCCCTCCTCCTCCTCCTCGCCCATCCGGGCACGAATCGTCTGGGGAGTCAGGCGCTTTCCTTTTCGCGTGGTGTTGAGAATCTCGGGCTGGGAGTCGCAGAACATGGAGCATGGGCAAAGAACTTCTGTCGAAATCACATCAAGAGATGCTCCGCGCTCGATAAGCATGCGAGTGCCATCCTTGTGTCCATTTCTAATTGCATAGAATATCGCTGTCTCGTTGATATCATTCGGAAAGTTCACTTCGAACCCCAAATCCGGTACATCCTCACGATCGTACACAGATGATCGCTAACTGCTCGGACCCCGACGGGTTCGGGCTGCTGCAAAGAAGAGCAACTTCTGGTCCAGGGAGGAGTGTCGCCAATCTACGCTGGCACCCTCTAAGGCCTTCTAAGCCTCCGAGAACTCGCCATCTCTCGCTTTGAAAAACACTATATCTCGATTCACGGGCTTCATGTCCAATTTGTACCTGTCTTGAGCCGAGCTTCGCTTGTACCTTGCCTTGACCTTCTGAAGCATCTCCCTTCCAAATCAAACCGTCCAAGCCTGACTGTGAAACTTTGAGAAGGCATGTTCAAGTCATTTCCAGTGCTCGCCGGTCACATGCTGACTCTGAGGGCTGCTAGGAAGCCAAACCGTACCACAGGTCAGTCACAATCCCCACAACTGTTACACCCCTATGGTCCCGTTCGGCTGCAACGCATGTGCAGGCCTCAATGTCGATTTTGTACGGGAATGGAAAGTCGTTGGTCTCAGCAGCTGGTAACATTCAGGTTCAGGGTACCAATTGATCTCGTAGATCCCTCAATCTGCCAAGCAGGGGCTGGGGCATTGAAGAGACCGACGCCCATTTTGATTTTCTTCACGCACCTGCCATCACCAAGACAGGCATCGAAAAAACAATACCATTTACTACCAATTTGCGAACACAGTTAATTACAGCCATGCCGTCAGAATAGTCCAAGGGCCACAGTGCCTTGATTCGAAGAGGTGCCGCTGCGTGATGGGAAAGCGCGTGTCCTGGAGCAACTTCGGCGCGAGTGTAGCGTGAGGCCAACAGCACTGTCAGGTTTTCAACAAGCTCATGTATAGAATACATGCACGATCAGAGACAGACACATAGCCAAAGAGAAAAGAGACATACAAACAGATCGACCGGCCGACCGACCGGCGTGCATGCATGCATGCAGGATTCAGTCACTTCGTGATTCGAGCATGTCCGGGACGAAGCTGCAATCGCAAATTGTGGACAGTCCAGGCGGCCCTTCTGGATGAAGTAGCGCCTGGGCGGCATCAGGAGGTCGAGGTGATCAGATAGAACAAGCGGGGTTCGTTCCGCTGCCGGGTCAGGTCTCAGGATTGATGCTTTGCTTCAACAGACCCATATTCAACTCAAGAACGCCTGTATAGCATAGCCCTACTGCAATGAGAGTAACGACAAGAAAGCAAGGGTTACAGTCTACGGTACTCGCCACGACACAAGCATCATCCTTGCGGCAATACCACCACCGCTGCTACTGCTGCTGTTGCACCTGCTGCTACCACCAATACTACCGACCAGGACGACTACTACTTACTACGGCTCTTCTACTATGCAAAACGCTTTCCGTTTGGTGCCACAAGGAGACACAAATTGCGATCCACAGCACACCCTGAGCCGTCAAAATATTTGCCCGCAATCTTCCCAAACGTCGAAATGACTCTTCAAGACATTCATGATACGGATAGACATCAAAAGCATGCTTGCAAGCCGCGTCGGCTACTACTACGCCGGATGTCAAATTGAGGACGCATTCGCTTGAACAACCAAGAACGAAACTTACACGGATCTCGATGTTTGTGATCGCCTGTCCAACCTGTGCTCCCGAAGAGAATGTCATGGACCATGCCGTTCGTCGTCGTCGTCGTCGTAGTGGTAGTAGTAGTCGTCGTCGTCGTCGTGGTGGTAGTAGTAGTCGTCGTCGTCGTCGTAGTAGTAGTAGTAGTTGTTGTTGTTGTTGTTGTCGTTGTAGCTGTAGCTGTAGCGGTAGCTGTTGTTGTTGTTGTTGTCGTCGTCGTTGACGTTGTCGGTGTGGTGGTTGTTGTTGTTGTTGTTGTTGATGTTGTTGTTGTTGATGTTGTTGCTGTTGTTGTTTGTTTGGTTGGTTGGTTGGTTGGTTGGTTGGTTTGTTTGGTTTGTTTGTTGGGTTTGCTTGTTGGGTTTGCTTGTTTGATTTGTTGTTGGTGTTGTTGGTGTTGTTGGTGTTATTGGTGGTGTTGGTGTTGGTTTTGGTGTTGGTGTTGGTGT
>CAJNJA010064653.1:0-23100 GCA_905231915.1 Symbiodinium necroappetens
GAGTCTGACTTAAAGCTCCCTCAAAGGTGAGGACGAAGGACTTCGAAGGCTTCCAAGGGGAAGAGGGGCTTCGAAGGCTTCGAAGGCGAAAACGAAGGGGCTTCGTCCTGGGCTTCGAAGCCTTCGAAGGCTTCAAGGCCCCCTTCGAAGCCCCCCTTCGACTCTTCACCTTCGAAGGCTTCGAAGCCTTCGAAGGCTTCGAAGGCGAAGATGAAGCCCCCTTCGCCACCGAAGCCCCTTCGTGAAGGTCTCCGGATGTTGCCTGCAAAGTTTCATAAACCCGAAACAAAATCGTCCGATCTTCGGTTGGAGTCCGTCTTGTGCGCGATGGCCAGCTGACTTTCGTTTTGATGTTTTTATATGTGTCAAAATTTGCGCAGTATCCGTGCGATTACTGACACATTTCAAAGTTTGGTGCCACCGACAAGAGGAACAACAAAACGATTTTTCAAAATTTGACTTTCTCTTGTTTTTTCTGCTGTAGTAGAACTCTTTGAAACTTCTCCTGTCACTTGGCAAGAATTTAAAAGACATCAATGGAACTCAGATCGTTTGTTGTCCTGCAGATCACAGGCCCCTTGGCAAGACGAACTCAGCCCACAGCGGCTGCGACCTGTGATTTTGTCCATCGTGCTTCTTTTAGTTTTTCTCAGCAACAGAATCTGGTCCTTTCAACTGTGCTGCAGAGACTCCACTTGAGAATCGCAATTTTCAAAAATTCGATTGTTGGAGGCCAATCGACTCAAAAGAACGTGCAAAGGTTCCAAAGCACAAAGCAACATCGGCGGAAATGGACTGCGTTGCTAGTTACCAATTTGGAGTGATGCACAGCACAGCTACCAGTCAGAAATTATTCGATTTTAGTTGTTTGTGTGATTCGTAAAGCTGAACAGCATCCAACAATGACATGTACGAGCAAACACTTGTAAACTGGTGGCACACTAGAATTTGTCTTGCAGGGTGACAGTATTTTTAATGTAGGTTCTTTGCTCGTGTGGAGTTGCTCTGCCACGCAAGTATGTACCTTCTCATGTCGTGTTGCAAGCTCTGCTTAACTTATGAGATCTAGCTTCTGGATAAAAAACTCGCAAGTCTCAGTATTTGCACTGCTGGGTTCTGGGAGTGATTGACGTGTGCCATCTTCCTTGATTGGCTCCAGTCCTTCTCATACTCCAATTTCTTTGCGGTTGCTTTCTCGTGCTTGTTCTTCAATCTGATGAACTCGTTCAAACTTGTGGTCAGTGATTTTGCTCGGGTAAATCACATGCCGTGACGTGCTTTGTCCGGCAATGAGATTCTGTCGTACAGTGCTCTCCAGGTCTTGAACCCGATACGCTCAAGGTCCAATCGAACGGTCGATTTTACTGCATCAGTTGTAAGCTATGCCAACAAGTAGTGGAATTGTTGGAAAATTCAGACAGTTTCCAAAGGCTTGATCCTTGACGGGCGGTGTCATCATCTTGCGGTTTTCTTTCCCTCACTTGTCAACAAACTGATCTGTGATTGCATCTGCTTAGCTTTCAATGTTTTCAAGCAATTTGTATTCTGTCGACATAGAGTTCTTGAGTTGCCACCGTTTCAATCGATCCATTGTACGACGGAGCATCTGCGTTTTCACAGAAGATTCCCCGACCTTCAACAAAGGCTTGTGAAAACAAAAAAACATTCCGCACGCACCTTTTCCCGCTTTCGGTGTTTTGCCTTCAGAGGTCTTAACTCGAAATAGTCTGTAACAAGCGCGAGGGAGAAGCTGCATGCACGTGCTTTCAGTTGTGGAAAAGAAGCGAGGAAATGAAATCGATCATCTTAGTCATCTTTGCAATCATTAAGGTGAAACACGAATAGTACTTTCCAGCAAGCGAAAGCGACAAGCCACATTCGTTTTCGGCGCTGTTGGGACATTTCCATGCACATCGACGTTTGAAGACCAATGTATTTAATCAAGCAAGTATTTTTCCGTGTTGCAGTCGCTCTTGCAATCAGCAGCCTCCTTCAGCTAGATCCAGGCCGTGTCTTCCTTGACTTTTTAGGGTGTATTTTTTGGATGCGAAATCAGTGCAAAAGACAGGTTTTGAGCGCTGCTTTCCCAATTTTGTACGTACGTCTAAGATGGTATGTCTTGCGGTAGGATCACGAGGAACCGCAGAACCGCAGCCATAGTAGCTTTGAGGATGGACTGATCAGCAAGTGCTGACGATGGGACGATGCAGCATGTGTTCAATAGACCCTTTGCGAAGCGTGGCCCTCAATTAGAGTTCAGGTGACGTCGCAGGTTTCGAAGGATTGCATGGTGTTAGCAGTGTTACTTGTGCAAAGGTCTGGGCAACAAAGATATGGAGTGCCAGGCCAGGCGGTGTGCTCCCGTACATCAACGAGTTGCTAGTTACTAGTTGATCCATACACGGCTGAGTGCAAAGCTTATTGTCCGCAGCAGTATGTTGCATTGTGTTTTAGCCCAAACCGCCACAAGCTCGAGGCTTGCAAAAACCGCAACAAAAGTATGTTGGAGAGTGCCGCCTGCTATTCCGAATGAGAACGGTCAAATAAGGAGAATTAGGCAATACAGAACTTGCTCTTCTGGGAGATGTGGCCATGCCCGGTGCCAGCGCGGCAGGTTATGGCTCTGATGACGAGTCTGGGCCGGCGCCCCTTCCTTACGGCTACGGTGAGCTGCCCGGAGATCGTCCCACGCGGAAGCGTACTACGGCAGAGGTTCGAGACTACGGAATTCAGCAGAGCTCTTACGGCCGTGCGCGCCAGCGGGCTGGCATCGATTTGCAGCAGCGGCCGACTGCAGCCGAGACGCGACCTCGTCCAAGTCTCCAATATCATAAAGCACTGCTGGAGCTCGTGAAGAAGTCAAGGATAACTAGGATGAAATCCGACTATGACATCTTGAAAGAAAACCATCAGTTTTTGCGTGGCAGTGAGGCCGATGATGTGTCGTGGGAGTCAAGGCTGGCACGCAGGTACTACGACCGATTGTTCAAAGAGTACGTGATCTGTGACTTGACTGGCTATCGCGACGGGCGAGTGGGCTTCCGTTGGCGGACAGAAACGGAAGTGCTAAATGGTCGAGGGCAGTTTAGCTGTGGTCATAAGCATTGCCTTGTCCGGAACGAGCTGAAAAGCTACGAAGTTGACTTCGCATATGTCGAAGAGCGCCAGAAGCGAGCTTTGGTCAAAGTGCGGTTATGTCAGGATTGCGCCTTCAAGCTGCATTACCGGCGACTCAAGAAGGCACGGAAGCGGCGAAAGGAGGTTCAGGCCGTGTCGGGAACGGAGAAGCCATTGAATCATGATCTTGATGCAGAAGACGGGATAGATGAAAGACAACGAGACAAAGATGCAGCGGAAGAGGGGCAAGATGCAGCTCCTACGCACGGATCTCACTCTGTCGAAGCCCCAACAGCATCAGACCTTCGACTTCTTGAGACGTTGGCCTGGCAAGGCCCTGACCCGAACATTCGGAGTCGGGAGGATGACATCGACGACTTCCTTCGCGATTTGTTCCCCTAGTCGCTCCAGTCTCTGTCGCATTGGGCAAAAGATCCGCACCCAATAGGGCCAACTTCTTGGTGGCTGCCCCACTCCGTGACGGTGATGCAGGCTTTGTGACCGACCGGTTGTGTAGTTTCGCTCCAGAAAAGCACAAGTTCCGCGGCATCACAAAACAGGCTTTGAAGGGTCATGTAAAGGTGCTAGTTTCACGAGATCCCGTAACCCATTGATCCGAGCTCCAGGCCACGAGTTTCGGGGGGCTGTTTGTAGAAGTTTAGTGTGGCTGTTATGCTGGCAACTGAAATCATTCCCGCTCAGTAAATAGCTTTTGGTGCACTGCAGCGTGCCAGATGCGCTTTTGTCGAAGCCCTCAAGTCACTTCTTTGCCAAACTTTTCAAACGACGTGTCGATGCAGGAGGCAAGGTCCCGTTTGGCGGAGCAACGGCCTTGGTGCTGTGTCACAGCATTTGCTTTGCTTTTTTGCGCTGGACTGCCTTCTCGGTTGTTTGGGTCCGAGTGGAATCTTCGCACGGTTTCCGGATTCGTGGGATTCGGGAAAGGCTGCTAAGGAGCAAAGCAAAAGACTAATCGACCAAGTATGCAAAATCGAAATGTTGCCGGCGGAGCTCTCCGGTCCAACAGCCCCAGCCAAGAACCCGAAGCCCAAAGCCTCAACGCTTAAGACGTCTGCACTCAGGCCGTGCGACCCGGCACAGCCCAGGACGGGAGCCGACTCTTACAGGGCTGTGGGCTTTTTGGGCTTGAGATCTCCGAGTGGGGACATAGAGACATGGGACCTCGTCGGGGTTCCGTGCCTGCGCCTTCGCTTTTGCCCAGCGATTTCGTTGGTCCTCTCACCTGGCCACTTCTGTGCACGATCGAGAAGCTTCTTGATCAAATGATAGTCTTTGCAGTCTTTGCTTTTTGTCTCTTCGCACACTTCGACAGTTGCCTCGGACGAGAATACAGCCTAGGACAGCCAGTCATGGCTGGTTTGAATACTTCTCTTGCTTTTCAATGCATGTCATGACGCGTGGGTTACAAGACCCCAAGCCCTTTGAATTCGCAGTTTGCTTGCTGTACTGCGTCACAGTTCTCATACGAGTTGTCTTTCACTGTTGCGGCAGCTGTTGGAGGTGCCGTTGGGCGGTCGGGAAAGTTGGCAGAGTATTGAGGACGCTGAGAGCAAGGAGGGCGACGGGGTTGACCGGCCAGAGCTGCCGCCTTTGCCAGAGGCCGTGCACCCCGAGAGCGGACACACCCCGAGAGCTATTTGCAGCTTGTCTCCAGCAGGTCATTCCTGCGGCAGCGTTGGCCCCTCAGAGCTTCTATCTGCAGCATCATATGTTGCCAATGTGTAGACGATGTCTGAGGCTCAACCCGGCGCCGATGGCCCGTCCGGGTGCCATCAACCCCAAGAACTTGGGGCAGGCTGGGATCTTTCCCTGTCTCCTTTCAGACACGTCGTTGTTAGTTGAAGGATAAGTCAGAGGTATCATATAAGTCCCGGAAGTCAAGCCAGCTCGGAGGCACTTGCACAGGCATTGGCGCAGAAGAACGCTGAGAAGGCCAGGAAAGATGCGCGACAATGCCTTTGCAGCTCACGCCTGGGCACAATTCCTGTTACCGAAGTCAACCAGAACCATGGAAGAGAGCGGGCTTGATGAGAGGAGCGGCAGAAGAAGGGCATGGGTGCGGTCGGCACGATGCCCCTCCAGCCCGCAGGAGGAGTTTCGTCACCCGGCACGACTCGAATGGTGAGTATAAAGGCTGAAGGCATTCTGCTACTGCGCAGCTTCTGAAAATCTGTATTTGACTGAAGCACTTGAGGACGGACTGTCTCGGAGTCCTGAGACCTTAGGCCACTAGGGCCGTTGGGTCTTGCTGCGTATCTGAATTCTGAGGAAGGATGAATCCAAGACAAGTCCTGCCGGAGCGAGACCTGCCGGGACTGCGGTCCCTGCGCAGCGGCCCCAGTATGCTTTCGGAAGGTCTACGCCAGTACGTCACCCAGCTGAATTCGCAAATCGGCCGAAGTCCTCGACGTACGTTACACAAAAAGATTGTCTCCAGGGCCGCGGTCGAAGTGTCGCATGTGCCAGAAACTCATAGACCTGTTTGCTGATGTCTGTGTTGCTGGATTTGTAATGCCATGACAAATCCAGTAGTCCAGACGTCGGTCATGGGCAGGCGCTGCTGAGATCAGCCTTTGATGCAGTAGCTAACCTCCTGTGAAGGAGCAGTCGTCCTTTGTTCTCACAGCATGGTGACAGCTTGAGGAAAACTCCGGTCGTGGTGCCGCCACGAGTACGGGATGTACCGAAGCAGCCGGAGCTCGTGTCTCCGAAGGCACTCTGTGCACCTCGCAGAATCCGAGTGCTCCGTTCTAGAAGGCCTGTCGTTTGTGAGATCCTAACATTGAATGCGCTAGGCGGGACACTCGGCGGCGATAAGGCCGCCCAATGTCCATGTCCAGGCTCATTGGAAGCTTTGGGCACGCCTCTGCCATGCTGTGTCTGCACTCATGGCATCTGAAGCATCCCAAAATCAGCAAGCTACCTTCGATCCACCAGAGCAGTTTTGGCCCTTGCTTCCGGTTTTACAGCCGCAGCGTTCCGTGCCATCATGGCAGTTTGGCAGGCCTGCAGTGTAGGGTTGTCGGAAGTTCAACTCACCGACTGGGCAATGCTCAAACACACGAACGCATACCATTGTGTGAAAACGTTTTGCTTCCCTTTCCTGCATTCACGGCTCCTCCAGGCGCAGATGAAGCAGGATTGGCAGGGTGGCGGTGGTGGCGGCGGGAAGGCAAGGACAGAACAAGTCACTTGGGCAAAGGGTGTAGTCACTGGCCTCTCTTGACAGGGCTGGGGCTTCGGAGGGAAAAGCCCCATGCGACTTGGCACAGCGAGTGAGACTAATAGCCAAATCATGTGAAGATGCATTGAAACATTTGCTGCACGCTCTGAGTTTAGAGTTCCCTAGTTCTGATCGCTGCCTGGGTGGATGTGGAAGTGAAGCTTCCAAGGGCCATGATGGCAGCCTTCATGAAGGGTCGCTCCCCTGGATGCCATAGATGAGAAGCACAGGGGCCTTAAGCCAAGGTCCTTTGATCAAAGGTGTATGCTGTCTGTTGAGGCATGAAGGGCAAGGGCAAGGGCAAGAACCCAAACCGTGGCAAAGGCCACACATTGCCCAGAGTGTCCTCCTCAGTGGCGGCATGAGATCCGATAAAGAAACTTGCGAGCATGATTCAAGTCATGCGGACGCAAGGAGAGAATTTCAGAGACACCAATGATCGGAGAGGTGCTCGAGTGGAAGGGCAAGCACCTAGCCTGAGGGATGTGTCTTGAGGACTGTCCAACTTGGGGGTGCACGGCCAGCCTGTCAATCATTGCTTGACTACGCTGTTGCGTGGAGTGTGCACGAGCGTTGTTTTACAACAGCGCTAGTGTCCAAGGTACGGATGGCTCAAGCCACAGGAGCCCATCCAGCATGAGAAGGACTGCCCGCAGTAAGCCAAGCGAGATACGCTTAAAGACTTATCGACGGGCCCCCATCCAAAACTCCAAAACGAGCAGCTCATGCCGCCACCTTGCGGTCAACTCACAAAGTTCTATCCTAAACTACACTGAAGGCTGAACGGAAAGGGCTTGGGTTTGCAAGGCCATGCTGGGCTAAGGCTCCGTGCGTCTGGTGTTGCACTGCCTGCTGTTGTACTGTCTTCTCCCTCTCTCGACCTTCCATGTTCCGGCTCCGCTCAAGGCGTCGAGACACGGGGGCAAGATCTTTGCCAGCGTAGTGCCCTAGCTGCTGACGGAGCACGCATGTCCGACAATGTCATGCTTTTCTTGCCTTTTTCCTGTTCTTGACATCTTAGGCTGATCTCGTCGGGGTGACGGAGTTGACGGTGGGCCGGCTCGTCCAGTTCCACTTGCACCTTGGGCTAAGCTCAGCATTTAGGGATGTTGGACACTCCCATGACTCCCATCTGTGTGCTGTGCTTTGCAAAGGTTTTCGGACCAGTCCGGCCTGGGCGCGGAAGAGATCCTGCAAGCCTGATGCTGGGCGGTTTCTGCTTCACTCCTGAGAGAGCTCCTCAGATCTGTCGACAGCTACAAAAACGGTAGACGATAAGCTCTGGTTCCTCTCTAAAGACCTTTCTATATGGGCCGAAATGCGAGAAAGAGACAGAGAAAGCTGCCGTGACCTACACGTCAGGCAAGAGATCATGGGTGCAGAGTGGGAAAATGCGTCCTCTGCTCTTCCGAAGTTCGCGAGACGAAGCGGATTCCCGCTTTCAGCACATCAGCCTTGCAGGTTCACGTGCCACCACAGCGCCGTGGCGTGTCGACGATCCCACCGAAGGGCAGGCGCCATTGACTGAATCGCCGTCCTCTTCTCCCGTGGTTGGGCTTTGGGAAAGGCTTCTGCGTGAAATCAGAATATTCAGAGGCTTACAGCACGTGATACACGCGTTTGGGTCTCAGCTCTCAGCACATGACTCAGGATGCCGAGGTCATCGGTTTGGGCTTCTAAGGAGCACCTTTCTGTTTGGCCAGAGCAGGTTCAGGTTAGAGAGCTCAGCCAGAGGGTACATGTTCTAAGCAAAGCTGCCTGTGGCTTCTGTGACAGTCCACCGCTGGTGCCGGGACCTATCCCGCATTCGCCTGGCAAGGCGGGCGCTTTAGAGTCAGAGGGTTCCTGCGGCAAGCCGAAGAAGGACATTGGGGCTGCTGTCGCGCGCATGGTGAACTGTGCCCTCCCTGTGCTCTCTTGAAAGTCTCCTGCCGGAGAGTCTGTGGCCGCACCTACCGCGCTGTAGGAGTGTCTCAGAGGGAACAGAAATGGTGGGTGATTTGGATGTAGAGAACTAGACACATGTTGAGCAGTGGGGCGGGGGATGGCAGAGGATCATGGGGACATGAGGGGCAGCAGTGGCACTTGTGGCTGCAAGGCATATGCGGACGCGACTACGGCCGAGGCGCTAGCAGTAGCAGCAGCGCCTTGCACGCAAAGACGGGCCTTCGTGTCGGAATCTGTAGAAGGAAGTGTGTTTCGTAACTTGCTTGCTGCTTGCCAGCTCCTTGAATCGTATGAATCCATCTGAGGCATACAGTCAAGCAACTGCCGCCACGTCTCCAGCTTTAGTGGTGGCGTGGATGCACGAATAGGAACGCGGGTTGTCGGTCCGCAAATGCATTACAGCCGCAAAGTCGTACCTGTTACGCTTGCTCGAGCACAGTGGCGGTGGCTCCGCACTAAGGCAATTAATTGATTTATTGCCAGATACCAGAATGTGACACACTGTGACATTACACCCCTGTCAGCTGAAAGGCATACGCGGATGCGGCCGCGGCTGAAGCATTAGCAGCAGAGCCTTGTGTGCAGGGAGCATTCGCGGTGGCTGCCAAATTTGGGACTTGAAGTTCTGACCGGTGGTTGGAGTCGCATCAATTTCTGTTGTCGCTATCGAAGGCAGATTCGAGCTGGTGTGCTGACGATTCGTTTTGTTCTCAAGTTCGGAACGTGCCGAGTTTCCGATGATTTCCATGACCCAGGCATACAGGGAGGCAGCTGTGGCCAATGCTGCCAACGCAACTCCGGCATTGGCAGCGGTGGCTCGGATCTCGTACTACCGCTTCTGATCTTCGTATTCCGCTTGGACAACCTACGACCCCACCACTGGGACCTCATGGGTCACAGTCTATTGACGTGGATTCTTGTGCTCTGCTTCTGAGTAGGTATCACTAGAAGCTTGAATTCAGATTCTCAAGACTCTTCTTCGATATTAAGGCCCCATAGACATCCATAGAAGCACGTCTGAAGCTCTCCGATTTTGACAAGATTCGAAGGTTCTGATTAAGAACGTGATCCTGCCTTTAGCGTCCAGCCTGCAAGTGTCGTGAATTACGCAGAGGCCTTTGCAGGCCTAAAAGCCGCTTCATGGCGGCTTGTCGCGGAGACACATTCCCGAGCTGTCATTTTGCTGTTGTTTCGCGGCAATCGCCGAACGCACCTGGGCGTCTAGTGCATTGACGTGCAATCAGTTCTGAGGCATACACGGAGGCAGCCACGGCTGAGGCACTGGCAGCAGCAACTTGAATGCGAATAATTACGGGCAAGCGACGGCAAGCAGTACGTGGGCAAGCATGTGCCTCTGGTTTGGTAGGTGAACACGCGAATTCTAGCTTCTTTCTGCTCAAGGTGTCATGTCTCAGAAGCAATCGGCCGTGCTGCGTTCGCTAAGACGCCTAAAGCATAGCGTGGCAGTCGCTTTTAGAGACATGCAGCTTGTGAACTGAGCGAGGCATACAGGGAAGCAGCCGCCGCAAATGCAGCTCCTGCATCAGCAGCCGCTTGGAAGCAATTTTTTTGCTGGGTTGTCGTAGGTGCAATTCAACAGCAGGGAGCGTCAGGGCATTGTTCTGGAGCGTCAGGGCATTGTTCTGTTCAACACACCGTCTAAGCAGCCATGTCTCGGTTTCTGCTTCTGTGAGGCTTATACGGAGGCAGCAACTGCCGAGGCATTAGCAGCGGTGCCTTGCTCGCAAGCGCCCAGCTTGTACCATGTTAGAAAAGCTGCTTCATGGTTCATGATGTGTGCAGGGTCGATGCCTACTTTCAAGTGCAGGAGTCTGCAGTGGGACGTTCTCGTCTTAAGCACTGTCTTCTCCATTAAAGACAAGCAAGAATCCATGACACTGCCAGTCAGGCATACGCAGATGCAGCGAATGCCGAGGCGTTAGCTGCGGTGCCCTGTCGGTGTTGACTTCTTGTCAGTCGGGCACATGGGCTGCTAAGTCGTACACTTCTGAGGTGAGAGCGGCGTTCGTGCAGCAATTTTTTTGACGCCATCCCAGGCATACCGGGAGGCGGCTGCGAATGCAGCTCCGTCTGTGGCCGTGGCGTGGTTGCAGCGTAAGTCTTCTGATTGAGCCTCTCAGCAAGTTCATTCTTCGGAACAAACCGGACCTTTGGCAGAGTCGGTGGAGAGCAGGTTTTTACATGTTTTCACCATGTGCATAGTCGCGGTTCGACTCAAAAACTTGTCTGACGAGGCGTACAACCGTGCTACTGCAGCAAATGCAGCACCGCAAATGGCCGGAGGGCCAAGATGCACCGTGCAGCTTCTGGATTTGGTAGCTTCAAGTCATTTCTGAATCATGCCATTGCAATCTTCACCATTTTCATTTTGATTTAGGGCTTTGTAGGTTGTGTCTCGAAAGTTTTTCCTTTGCTTTTAGCGATGTTGGCAGACGGGGGACAACCGATAGTTCAGATCCAGTAGAGGCCACACTGTACGCGACAACGTCTTGTGGCTGTGAGGCGGATTTGCAGGCAGCGACAAATGAGGCATTGGTAGCAGTGCCTTGCATGCAAAGGTTGCTAGAGGATGCTGCGCCTTAGAGCAGGCGGTTTCGACAACGGTCCACCATCTTTTGAGTGTGCCGTTGACAGTGTTCGGTTCCTTCATACTTACTTTGTGCCTCCAGCACAACGGCTTGATGATAGCTTGCTCGCTTTGCTGCTGCTACTGCTACGAGCTTAACGGCACATCAGGCATACAAAGGGGCAGCTGCAGCAAACACAGCTCCCCAACATCTCGCAGCGGCACAGATGCATGTGGGCGCAATTTCCTGTAGCTTCTTTATTACAGCACTACTGACGGATTGGGAAAGCTGAAACCTGTTGACACCATGCCACACCCGGAAGACAGTGTAACATGCTGGCAGGGACCCTGAGTAAAATCAGTGCAGTGAATCTGCCCATCCGTTGTTGCTCTAAGGCCTACACTGAGACAGCAACAAACGAGGCATTGGTAGCAGTGCCTTGCATGCAATCAGAGATTGTCTTTGTTGAAAGCAGGAAGCATTTTTGGCAATGGTCCGGCATGTGCTGGTCAGTAGTTTTCCTTATTCATACCTGCTCGATCGAAAGTCTTGAAGCCTTAGCGATGCAGCACCCAGAGACCGAACCCATGTCTTACGCACATGAGCAGCAGAAGCTGAAGCTGTCACGGGGACGCCGTCTGACGCAGAGTTGCAGCTGTGCAAGGCGTACAAGGAGGCAGCCGCAGCAAATGCAGCTCCACAGGCGACAGCAGTGGCACAGATGAATTTGGGTGTGCCGGGTGGAGCCCACGGCTGTGGCAGGGAAGTGAATACCAAGTCGGACCTCCAGGTTTTGCAGTGGAGTTTAGGACGGATTGGCATCGGAGCAGGCCATAGTAATGAGATTAGAGAATCTGCATCTGGCGGTGCTACAAGGCATACAGTGATGCAGCAATGACGGAAGCGCTAGCAGCAGTGCCTGGGATGCAAATGTTGCTCAGCAGACGAGAATGCCGAAATGTGCCGAAGGTGTTTGAACATGTTTAGCTGTTTTTCAGCCCGAGGTCATACTTTACGTGTCGTCATTTGTTTTGTTTCTAGGGTAGGTTGTGCGAGAGACAGCATTCGTCTGTGTATGCCAGACAGTGAAGCCAAGGCCGTCGCAGCAGTGCCACAGATGCAAGAGTCTTTCTCCGGATAGGCTTGCAGATGTACGCCCTTCGCTACGAGGCGTATGCAGATGCAGCCGTGGCACCTCCAGCAGCGCCTTGGCATTGGGGTGGCTGAGCCGATCAATAAGGCAAGGCATTCCTGCAGCTTCTGCTGAGGCAGCTGCGACTGCCAGTACAGTGCCTGCAGCTGACATAGCCGCAAAAGAGGTCGATCGCTCAGATTGGACTACTCCGAGACCTGCACCTGCGATTTGCAAAACTTGTTGCTGCAGGCTTCAGGTGCTGCGAGCGAGCTTCCTCCGATGATTGTGGTCGCTTGGGTACAATGTCTCTGATCTGCGAACGGCATCGTTGCGGCATGTTGGTTATTGTGAAGGCAGACGCTGTGTCTCCTCCTGCTGCCGCTCCCGAGCTTCGTGCTCTTCCCGGCGCGAGCGGAAGCACAGCTGGGATGCCCGCCGACGCTGAGATGCGTGAGAGCCTGCTCGAGTCTGCTAGAGTGCTTCCTTAAGTGCGACCCGCGGGACTCGTAACGTTCAGCGGTGAACTTTCCACACGCGCACGATCAGCCCAGGAGGCTCCTTGGCGATTGCAGAAGGACATTGTCCCGGGATACTCGGGTTGATGTGAAAGGTTTCATAGAGGTATATTCTGTGTGGCTTATGGTCGAACCGCCCAAGCTCAGGGTACGCATGTTTGGGTATGATCATACTTGGTAGATCGACATCAAAGCCGAAGTGCAGGCAACCCCTGTGTTGCAGGAGCCCGGCTCTGGAGGTGCTCCGGCGAATTCGGCTCTGCCTTTGCCCCCACCTGCGACTGCACCTGGGACACCTGCGCCGGTGGCCGCGCAGACACCGGTGCCCTCTGTGCCGACTTCGGTGCCGCCTAAACCCGAGGCACGCTGAGTGAGGAGCTTATCACCTGAGAGATTGCTAGTGCAGTAGGGGTCACTCACACAAGATCAGCGTAGCGAAGGCAGGCCTAAGTGAATCATTCCCTGACCCTCCTCATGCTGACTTCGCTGCTTTTGGACGAGTCTGATGCAGGAAGCTCTCCGAAGAGGTCAAGGCAGGAGTCCGAGTCCGAAACAGAGCGTCCTCAGGGCTCCGAGACAGCAGAGGTTGTCAATGTTTGCGTCTGGGCTTGCAGCTTAAGCAAACAGCAGTTCTGCCAACAGGCGCCGAGGCAGCGGAGCCTTGGTTGCAGAAGCCTCTTCTTAAGAGAGTGGGCCAATGGAAACAGCGCTGACAGCTTCGCGGCCTGTCTCCGCTGCCTCCGCTTGTGAGGAAGCCGCCCCAGTGGCACGTCCCAAGCTTAGCAGTTCCAAGCATCTCGCCTGGTCTGGTGAAGTCCGAGATGAGGTGCCAGGCAGCCGGAGAAGCAAGAAAGCCGGCAGCTCATAGGTTCAGGGATAGATGCTGCCTGGAGCGGAAGGACGCGTTTCAAGCATTCTCGCCCAGGACGGAAAGGGGAGTCAGCTTATGCGGCACTGGAGGCTTACAGCCAGAAGGACTCAACTCATGCAGGCCTAAAGTAGAGGCAGACGGGAAGCCGGCAGCACCAAGCAAAAACCCACATCTCAAAGAACCCAAACAGGCATGCCCTGAAGCCATCTCTACAACACTGGGGTTGGGGAAGGAACCGGTGGGCACCGGCGCAGCGCCGGCGGTGGCGAAGCCACCAGGCAGTCTTGTCGTAATGAGAATCTGACAGCACCACATGCACTTTCAGGTGCCGCCAAGGCCGAAGCTCCAGCCGGAGCCCAGGACGCATCGCTCACAAGGAGTGCAGCAGTCGTTCCGGATTCTTCTTGGTCACAGCACAGATGGTGCGGTGACAGTCGTTGAGGTGGACTAAACTCTCATTGCTTGCAGGTTTCGTAGATTCGGACTAGTCGGCACGCTCCGAGTGCCGAGGCCGCACGCGCACAAAGAATAGCGGAGTCAAAGCCGGAGGCGAAGGCTACGTTCAGTCCTGTCAGTGGTGGGGCTGCAGGCCTTGTGCCATCCTTTTCCGTCGAAGATTCGTGACATCTTCGATGCTTTTGGTTTTGGGGAGGAGGGAGCCTTCAGGAGCGTAGCGAGCTAGGGCAGCTAAGGAGCTAGGACTGGGCAGGCCGTCGAAACGAAGCCGGCCGCGCTTCCTCCAGCCGCCTCCACGGTCCTGCGCTCGTCACCAAAGGCAGTCTTCGACTAGCATGCAGCAGATGCAGCAAATGCCGCCATGCAGGAGGTTGGTGCACTGTATGAGCCGACCTGGCTGCTTGATCTGCCCCAGCCCGATTCGACCGAACAAGGCTCGAAAAGAGCTGCCCGACGTGGTTGCCACGACCTCGGCGGCGACACTGTTCTGGAAGTCAGTTCTGAGCGGTGCTTTCGAAACTTCGGATTGTTCTAGACTGTGGCGTTTTGCGATGAGGTCGTGGCCTCCACGCCGGTGACCGATACGCCGGTGACCGACACCCCGGTCACCACTCTGCCTGTCTCCTCGCCCCAGGCCAAGCCTGAGGCAGGGTCCAGGGGCTCCGTCGCCAGACTCGCCTGCACGCGGCTCTTTGGATAGCCAGAGTCACACACACCAGGTCGTCGAAAGCAAGCCGGCCAAAGCAGCGCCGGCGAAGGCAGGGGTCGTGGAGTCCGTGCCGAAACTCCTGGCTTCTAAAGCTCAAGGATCAGAAAGAGCCCCTTGATGTGACGGCACGGAACTCGGACAGCCAAGCTGAAGGGAGGCCCTTGATGCTGACACGCATCGTCCGCCTCTTGCTTGTGCTCACGGCCAGTACCAGTCGACGACTTGAGGTCGTGACGTCTACTCCAGTGACGACCACGCCAATTAGCAGTGCTCCAGCGGCGCCGGCTTTTGCCAAGCCCGAGGCACCTTGCACCGGTGGTGATGACGTTCTGACGGCATGCCACATGCCCTAAAGACATTCGACGGGCGTTGTGCCCAGGAGTCCCGACCCAGCATGCGGCATTGCATTCTGTCTAGTTTGTCATTGCCAGGTGAAGACCGTTCCGTTGGGGACGCACAAGGCGGCCGCAACTGGGATGAGCACAAACCTGTGAAGTTATGGAGCACTTTGTTTGTCTCTGGAAGTGATTCACGTTCGGCAGCTGCTCTATTGGTTGATTTCCTTCCGGCAGCTTTGTAGACCGCACCCATGGATGCACAGCTGCATGTGTAAGCCAATCTAAGCTTTAGAAGGCTCCTTCACTTCGGAACAGGTGCCTATACAGTCGTCGGTGGCAGCGGCCGGGCTTCGGACGCTCTCGGAGTTCTGTGACATTCGGGTTTGTGTGTGACACCTCTGGCCAGCATGAGCCCACAAAGACGTGCTTGTTCTGCTCCTTCTGTATAACCGTATCCCGTGCTCACGGCGATTGGAGCTCAGAGAGCCGATCGCGCAGGCCAAGCGCCCCGGACCCCGAGCTCTACCACAGCCGAAATCGGTTCCGGTATCGGAGCTAAAGGCGGGCGCCAGCTTGCCGGGCCGGGGTACGACCTTCCCAAGTGCTTCCTTTCTCATGCCAGATGTTCAGCCGGATGCGCGACTTGCCGACCCATAGCAGCGCTTTGAAGGTCACGGCCGCCTCTCCACCTGCCAAGGCGGAGGCACATCGCGCTGCATCGCAGAAGCTCTCAAAACCGAACGCCTCAAAGCCTCAAAGCCCAATGGCAGCAGCTTCATCCTCCCACATCGTAGCTTTCGGATTGGCCAGGCAAAGTTGTCGGCTCCTGCTGCCAAGGCATGACAAGTACAGGCAGTAAAGGTGTACCGTGGTTTGCCGGTTGAACGCTTTAGGATTTTGGGCTACTGGTTGATGTCGAATGCATCCATCCCATACCTACGGCAAGTTCTGCCCATTCACCATCTGCTCAGAATTCTGGGACACGAAACTCTTCCAGAGCCTACAGGATCCTGTCCTCTGTGGATGCAGGCTCCTACCGCCCGTCGGCGCTTGGAGGATCCTGGCCAGGTGGCTGGGCACTTTTCTTTTTTTAATCTTTGGGTTCTTCGGATCGAAGCCCAATTCTGGAGCCCGCGCTACATCGTATATACTTGTGGTAGCAGGAGCCCCAGAAGCAATCACATGAACAAGCGTCGCCAGTAGCTTCGTTTTAAGATGCCCCCGGCCGAAGAAGAGGAGGCCTGATTATATCCCTGCGAAACCCTATGCCTCGAGTCCTGATAAACCTGCGATGATCTGCGAGCTGCAAAGTAGTCGCAACGGCATACATCGCGCAGAATATGTGGTGCGAAGACAAAGCAGTTTTGCGTGCATTGTGCAACCTTCGGCGCCCAAACTCGAAGCCCGAGATCTGAGAACCGGACACCGTAAAAGGCACCGCCGAAGCGGATCTTCGACTGGAGCCTGCTGGCCAGCCGCCCTCTGTTGTTGTGCTTCCGGGTGCCGTGAAGACTCGAAGGGGCTCACAAGGTTCCACCTTTGGAGCCATGCTGGAGCTTTCCGTACACTGGGAATGACCGAGCTGCAGGCCAAGATCGACTCGCTCTTGCTGGGGGCAGAGTCCAGCTTTTTCCTACACCGCCGAGGTGCTGGGATGAGTCATTTGACATATCAAGTTGGATAGCAAGGCAGATTGCAAGTTAAGAGCGGAGCGATGAACTCTCGCGAAGATCTGGGAGGGTTTCCTAAACATCAGTAACTTGTCGTGTTGCAATTGGACAGCGAACTGCTATGGGTTGACTTCCCGTCCGTCTGTCTGCCTGCCAGTCCAGGATCCTACTCTCCACTCCTTGCAGGACGCTATGTCTGTCTCTCTCGTCCTGTGCGTATATGGCACCTGAGAAGAGCGGCCTGATGTAGTACGGTCGTGAAGTGCACTATGCTGTAGCTAGAAGAAGGTGTCATCATGCAGAGCACCAGCCCCTCAGTGCTCGCCTCGAAGCGACTGCCACAGACGATGGCCTTCGGCTTCCGGGATACGAGCCGGAGAACCTCGAAAGTAGCGGAGACGCGGTGGCACCTCAGTGGGTCCGATCCTTGAAGAGTTACAAGTTCCTGCTCAAAGCCGAGGATCTGAAGAAGATGAGGCTCAGACTGGATGCTTGTCGCTCTTCGTGCACAGCTGCATGTTGCCCTTGAGCTATCAGCCAGAGTCATCAGACGTTGTACATTGAATCGGTGATTTTTGCAGCTTTTTGCCGAATTTCGGGGTATTCCTCCAAACATTGGTCCAAGGCATTCCACCCTCGCATGAATCATCACAGCAGCTATGCCGAACTGTTAAATGGGTAGGACGCAGGGTGGAAGGAGCTTCAGCAGTTTGGGGGTTTTCAGGGTGGGCTCGGGCAGTTTGGTTTTCAGTTCCGGCACTGCGCCGATGATTCGCAGGCTTCGTGGACTAAAAAACACCTCTACAGCCAACGACCTCCTGTTGCAGGAGGAAGCATGTGAGAGCGACGAGTCCGAGGATGGCATCCCGGTTTCAGTGAGGGTGCAGGCTACGTGCGGCAAAAGCCATGCCCCCCTGTACCAGGAGTCAGACACCGCAAAGATTCTGGCAGCGCCAGGCGAGGCTCTTTCTAAGCTAGTGGATGATTCCTTGGTTTGTCAGATTGTCTTCCATGCTGTACAGGACCGACAGATGCGGACTTGCAAGACGAAGAAGAGGAGGAGTTTGAGGAGGAAGAGGAGGAAGAGCTAGAGGACGGCCGCTGCTCAAGCTGCTACTTGTAGCGAGCTGCTACAGGCAGGTATATGTTACACTCCAGGCATCGGAGCAGCAACTGAGTGTGTGCTACCTGCTGCTACCTATGCTGCTTACCCTCGCAGGAAGATGATGTTGTGGAGGAGGACGGGCATGTGTGGGATTGAGACCAAGAGAGTTGGAACGAGACTTTTTGCAGTTGGGATTTTTTGGTTGTGCAGTCAGAATCTGGAAAGGTTCCTCGAAGATGTGCCTGTTCTTTGCAGTATGCGGAGCATTTGCACCTTTCTGCATGCCTCAGCAGGGCCTTACAGCCGCATCTGCGTTGGCATGTGGGGATCCCGGGGTGTGTTCTAGCTTGACCAGCCGAGACCCTGCACCAGGTGGACAAAAACGATGCCATGGCTGCCGTGGTTGCTACCACCCGGCCGGAGCCGAAGCAAGCACCGAAGCACTTGAAGCTGCCAAGCATGCAAACGTCTGCGCTTCTAGAAACAACGACCGTACCAGATCATGTTGGAGATGAACATCAGAGTACGTGAGCACGTTGCAGAACTCTAGGTCCTGGGTCCGAGGATGTCACAACAACAGGGGATGCCCACGCATTTTGCACATCCCCCCTTTGAGGCCGAAGGCCAAGATGCCGCCCCCGCCACCAAGCCGAGAGGCGGGTCAGCTGCGACCGACGCTGATTTGGTTGGGATGTTTTGGATTGTTAAATCGTTTTCGTGCAGCCTGTGACAAGGGACATGTTGCTTGTTTGGCTGGTGAGCTACGGTTCGCTTTGTTCATGAGCTGCATGGCTGAGCGGCATCAGTTTGTTCCGGTCCTTAATGTCCTGCTCGTTTCGCTGCTCAATGTACAAGTGAAGTATTTCGATCCACACAAGACATGATTACAAAGCCAGGTTCCGCAAAATCCTTCCTCGCGTAGAGCTCGCAGGAGAACCCAAAACGCACGGCGGCAGCCCGCATGCTCGTAAGTTGCACGAAAGCTCCCGGTGCTGCGTGCGTTTCGCTCTTGAACGAACTTTCGTCCGTCAGGTGTCCGAGCCGAAGGCATGGTAGAGCTGTTGAGTGCGCATGAATTTGCCCGCATTGTGCGGGCGGCTTGTACTTGGAGTGCGTGTGGTACCCGTGCGAGTGTTTTCCTGCACTTTCTTGCACTTTAACTCGGTATTTGCGATGTTTATGCTGTTGGGGCTCCTGTGCTTTTGGAGTGCTTTCACGCGTTATCAGTGTTATCGGTACTTAACAGGATTCCTGCAAGTTATAAGCTTACGACTCGGTATTTACCATACTTCCTGCAGCTAGTTTGAGGCCCGTATTTAGTCGGTCGTTTTCCTGCAGCGACTTATGATTCCTGCAGCGACTTATGATTACCATCCGACCGGGCATTTCGGTTGTTCTGGGTTTGGAGCGGCGTGGGGGTGTGGGGGGGGGGTAGGTGGTGATTCTTGCCAGGTTAAAACCATTCCGCAGACGTATACAGACGTATACAGACGTGAACGGTCGTGGACCACCACGGCCGCCACTGCCACCACCAGCGCCACCACCACCAAGAACAACAACGACAGCGGCAGCGGCAACGACAACAACCAGACGCTGTTATGATTAAGATGATGATGCTGGTGATGACGGTTACGACTGTTCGTGGCTGATGATGATTGATGACGACTTACAGCAACGAAAGCGACTAAGTACACTTAAAGGCCCTGCAAAGAAACAGGGATCCATGGCTAAGTCCGGAAACCACACGCCTGCCGACATTTTCTAGCTGTGCTCAATGCCTCCTGTCACGTGGTCGGCCGACGCGTTGTGTTGGTGCCTTCTCAAATCGGGATTTGGGCTAAGCTCCCGAGATTCGTTGTGTGACTTTGACACAGGCTCCGGCACTGTCCACCAGGGCCAAGCCGCCACCACTTCCCCGGGAGGCCACTGCCACAGAGCGTTTCAACTCAGCAAGTCAGCAAATCCAGTTCTGCCTTGTTCGGTCTCCGGTCCCCTGCAACCGAAAATGCCTGCCTGTGAGCCCTTCTCTTCTGTCAGCGCCGGCCGAAGCTGGGTGAGCGGCGGGATCAGGAGCTGGAGGCTGTCCAGAGATGTTTCTTGTTTTCTGCCCTGGGTCGCGGTTCCGGGCATTTGGCCCCCAAACACCCACAGGAGCCGCCAGCTGCTGCTCCCGAAGTGGAGTCCAAGGCAGAGGCCGGCTGCGGCCTTGGAATCGCAGTTCTGGGAAGTCGGAGTCTCTCGCGCATCGCAGGAGGAGGAGGCTGCGCATGAGGAGGCCTCTCTGCAGCTCTACAGCTCGAGGTAACAAGTACCGAAACTCCAAGCTCCCGCGATCCGATAGAGCCTGGTTCCAGCAGCTGCAGGTCCGGAAGCCCTGTTTTTTTTTTCAGGATGAGGATTTCAACGATGAGGAGATGATGGCCACGTTTGCTGCGAAGCTCCAGGACGCGTGTGGCCCTCTAGGGACTCTAGGGGCAAAGGAAGCACAGGTGAGAAATTACAGCGAAGTCGGGGAAGTGCATACGCAAACTGATAAAAGGATGCGCATTCTCGGTTGGATTTAGCTCTACGAAGGTGAAATATGATGAAGTTGGTAGCGGTGATGAAAACGAAAGTGCAATGACGCGTCGCGTCATCGCACTTGTGAGATGAAAGTCTTGTGCCAAGTATGCCAGACCAAAGGAAGGGCATACGAAAGCGAAATGAGATGATCCGTGAGGGTACGGGTCCTGCCCTCGCTGTGTGAGACGACAGAATCACACAGCACGAAATGAGATGAAGGTGAAGATGAGGATGAGGGTCCCGCCAGCTGCCCACGCCGGGGCCCAGGCGCAGACCTACGCAGGTACGTTTTCCCTAGGGTGCAGGGGAGAGCTTCGTTGGNNTGGACGGAGCTCCCCTGCACCCTCTCCGTCCCCTTGCAGGGGAGGTACACACGCACACACGCACAAAGACACACACACACACACACGCACACCCAACTCGCCCTGCCAGTGCATCGCCAGCCTGGCAGAAGTCACCAGCACTGCCATCACAGAGAAGAAGGCGAATTCCGGCTGAAGGGCATTGCAGACGTTTCTCTTTAGGCTGACGGCATGATTCTTAGTGGAATCGTCGAGGTTACTACTTGCCATTGCAGGCATCATGGCCATTTGATCGGTCTGCTCTTCATAGTATTCGTGTTGCCCATACAGTATTCGCCCTGCTGTCTCATGAGACTCCTCCCGAAAATTTTCACAACTCTGACTGTCAGTTCTGTCGCTGAGATTGTGATGTTTGCTTGGTGTTCCACACAGCTGACGCTAGAATAAACGAATCTCCAGAGCTTCACCTTGATTTGCATCAGTTTCAAGACCTTCTTGTGGGGGATGGGTTCGGGCTTTAAGGGTTAAAAGCATAAGCAGCAGCAGCAGCAGTGGTAGTAGTATTACCAGCGGTATCAGTAGCAGTAGTAGCAGTAGCAGCAGCAGTGTAAGTATTAGCAGTAGTCGCAGAAGTCGGAAGAGAATTGGCAGCTGGAGAATGTGTTGAATTGGCCCTTTTTTGGTCTGATCCAACTTGTTGGGCACTCGATGTCCACCTTCAAAAAAACCACGGAAAAGCAGCATCATAACAAAAATAACAAACAGTACTAGCAACAGTATTAATCATGATAGAAAATGATACTAATAACAAATAGCAATAATACTGATAATAGCAATGGTCATACATCTCCCCAAGAGCCACTCCTTCACAAAACTCTCAACCCTTGCAGGAGGAGGATCTTCTAGAGAGCCCCGACTTCGTGACACTGCTCCAGCGAGCCGGGATTCCACAGTCAGGTTTGGGTTTAGAGTTTAGCGTTTAGTTTTTAGAGTTTCGGGTGTACATTTTAGGGTTTAGGGTTTAGAGTCTAGAGTTTAGGGTTTAAGGTTTAGGGTTCAGCAGCTTTGGGTTTGAAAATTGCTTTTCATGTTATTCCCAAGAATTAAAACCCCAACCGCCCATAGAATCCCCCCGCATTAGAAATAGCACGTTTACTTGTTGCAGTTTGAACTCAATAAACAACTTTAGACACGTCACCAAACCATCGACCGCAATCACACCATCCCAGTTCCAACAATGTAATTCCCAAATCTATGGGCTTCCCAGCCATTCCCCACCCTACCCTCAGCCGCAAACCCTGAACCCTAAAGGCCAGCCCAGAGCCTTAAATCCTGAACCCAAAAGGCCAGCCCAGGGCCCTAAACGCTGAATCCTAACGGCCAACCAAGCGCCCTAAACCCTGAACCCTACACGCCAGCCCAAAGCCCAAAAATTGAACCCTAAAGGCCAGCCCTGAACCCTGAACCTTAAAGGCCACAGCCATGATCAAAAGCCACGAGTTATGATCAATAGCCGCGAGATATGATCAATAGCCGCGAGCTATGATCAAAAGCCACGAGTTATGATCAAAGGACACGAGTTATGATCAACAGCCACGTGTCATGATCAATAGCCACGAGTTATGATCGAAATCCACGAGTTATGATCAAAAACCAGTAGTTATGATCAAAAGCCGGGAGTTATGATCAACAGCGACGAGTTTATTGATGAACAGCCTATGATCAAAAGCCACGAGTTATGACCGAAAGCCACGAATTATGATCAAAAACCACGAGTTGGCGATCAACAGCCACGAGCCATGATCGAAAGCCGCAAGTTATGATCAACAGCCATGCGTTTATGATCAAAAGCCACGAGTTATGATCAAAATCCACAAGATATGATCAAAAACCACGAGTTATGATCAAGCTTATAGGGTTTAAATTACCATAGGTACAGAGGTGTAGAGTTTAGAGCTTAGGGTTTCGAGTTTAGGGTTTAGAGTTTAGGGCGTAGGGTTTAGAGTTTAGGGTTTAGAGTTTCGGCTTTAGAGTTTAGAGTTGAGGGTTTAGAGTTTAGGGTTTAGAGTTCAGCAGCTCCGGATCGAGCAGTTTCTAGCCGAGCTATCTCCGGAAATCATCCCACCCAAGATTCCCATCTCATTAGGAAACCATTATACGCTTGGTGACGAAAAAAGAGAGTCCGACATCACGAGAGTACTGTGATTACCGAGTAAAACGGCTCTTCTGAAGATATTGTTCGGGGTGTCTGTGTAACAGTGTCGTCATCACCCACCCCCCACCCTTGCACCCCCCCACCACAACCCCTCCCTATCCGAAGCCAATTTTTATGAAAATCCAGGAATGGATTTTGAGGCAAGAAGAAGTGGCATTACACGACAAACGCACCGTAAATACCGATTAAACGGATGTGCTCTTAAGAGGGCTTGGAGCAGAGGTAGTTGGTAGGGGCCCGTACTAGTACTAGTACTACTACTACTACTAATAATAATAATGATAATCATAATGATGATAATACTGATAATAATAATGATAATAATA
>CAJNJA010064664.1:0-23096 GCA_905231915.1 Symbiodinium necroappetens
AAACCCTAAACCCTAAACCGCCCGCTTGAATTTTAACGGGGACTTTTCGCAGAGCCTGGGGCCCGGGCCCGAAGCTCAGGCTCCAGCTCGAACTTTCGTTTTTTGGGGCTCCGAGGTTCGGACCTTTTGGTCTCAGGAATCGTGCAAAAACCCATCCACATCGAAAGAGCTCGGATTTAGGGGTTAGCGGTTCGGGGCCTTAGGGGTTAGGGCTAGGGGTTTAAGGGGTTTACGGCTTCGGGTTTAGGGGCTTTAGTATGGGCGATAGGACTTTCGGCTGGCAAAGAATCGGCTAGGAGTTGCATTACAGCCCCTTATGAGTGAATATGGCCGTGCCTGCCACTCAGGTTCAAAACAGCGCCTGCCTCAGATTTCCTCGCCTGGTATTGTTGCTCAGCCCAGAGAGAGTGTTGTGTTGGCCAGTTGTCTGAGAGA
The DNA here is from genome assembly GCA_905231915.1 of Symbiodinium necroappetens. Lineage (NCBI taxonomy): Eukaryota > Dinophyceae > Suessiales > Symbiodiniaceae > Symbiodinium > Symbiodinium necroappetens. The sequence goes on from CAJNJA010064664.1 coordinate 436, forward strand.
CAGGACTGACAGAATTGAAGAGCATCATAAGACCAAAGGCTGCGAAAACAAGAGATAATTCTGCGATTGCACTCCTTCTTGTGCACGTGTGAGGGCTGGGGCGGAGCTCTCGCAGTCGGTGCAAACATCACGCTCGCTTTCTGCAGGTCATGACAACGGCAGCCGTGTCAACCAGCTGAAGGCTTGCGTTCGTAGTTGGCAAAGGCTCGATGCCTCAGGCCGCGGCTAAAAGGCTTTGCCTTGTAGGATTTGGGTTGTAGGGCTTGTGGGGTTGAGTGCCAAGCCTGCAGCCGCAAGCCCTGTGTGCACAGTTTAAGTCCGCCAAGTTTCGCACCAGCTGGTCCTGTCAGACAGTGCTTAATGTGGCGATTCGCATGCAGAGTTTGGGATCAAGATAACATATGAGATCCGGTTGGTACATCGGAGCGCGTAGGAAAACTGGGTCGTGGAATTCACTCACTCGAAGTTCCAGCACAGCTGTCCCCCCTTACGAAGGCAATACAATACGATTGCAGCCCCTACACTTATTAATAGTAACTATGTACACTGATATTTTAGTCAATTTATTCGTCCACCGAAAAGACATGTTTTTGTTTTCCAACTGGGCCCTACTCGAAGCCTCAAAACTTGAGTTCGAAGCCCGGCCACCACCAAGCCTCGAAGGCGTGTTAACCTTTCTTTCATACATACAGGTATAGATGGACATTATATATATATATACATATATATATATACACACATATATATATACATATAGAGAGAGATAGATAGAGTATGTCGTGAATAACTAATCAATATGTACATACACAGAGATAAATCTATATATTTATATACATACATGTGTGTATACATAATATATATATATAGAGAGAGAGAGAGAGAGATATATATAGAGATATAGGACAAACACCAGATGTTGCCACTGTCGGAGGCGCCGAAACCCGGCCTGAAGGCCTGTCTTGGAGTTTAGGGTTGAAAGGGCGGCTGAACCTCTAGGGTGGGAATGCTTTGCAGTTTCATGGAAGCTCATGGATGTATGGGGGCTTGGGGAGATTCGGATCTGCGCCGAGGAGTTGAAAGGATGTGTGAGTGGGTTTCGAGCTCCGAGGGTTTTTGTTCGGTTAGGTGTCGGAGTTGAAGGCCGAGGAAGCAACAACACCCTTCGTTGGCATTTGTACATCTAGACGCATGGACGGCCGAGGAACATCATTCGCTGTTCCTGCTCCATGGCTGCCGTTTTGACAACTGAATAGGAGCCATTGAGTACATGCGGCATTTTAACGCCTTGTTACAACCGTTGGTGCTGTTTGGGCCTGGATGGCAATCTGATTCCACATTTTATGTCCCCGAAACTGCACACGCCGATCCCCAGTAGCACCAAAGCGTGTACCGGTACTCGAAAACAGGAGATTCAAACTCGGAAGCAGTAGGAAACAGCAGCAACAACTGGATCCAAAATCACTGTCGCACGTGAGACAGCCACAATAACAATACCCTCCTATGGCAGGGTCTATTGCGATCCAGTCACCTAAGTAGGAGACCAGCAGCCCCCCACTCGGGCAAATGGAGCCCTTACGTCAATGTGATGTTGCAATCCTCGCAGCCTTGGTAGTGGCTGTCGGTGCAGGAATGGGATGCCCTGCTGACCCAAGCGACAGTTCAGCTGAAAGAGGCGGACACCGGAAGCAAGCAGGTAACCGGAAACCCAAACCCTAAACCCCAAAACCCCAAACCCTAAAACCAAAACCCTAAAGCGCTAAGCCTCAGCCTCACGCGTTACCTGCCTCGCAGAGTCTTTGAACTGTGCCATGCGGGAGCCAAAAGCCTCAGCCTCTAACCCCCAACTTTTACATGCCCTTAAGCGACTAGGGCTTGTAGAAGTCCCGACAGGTTTCAGAGGAGAGGGAGCCCAGAGCTGCTAATTACCCCGCAAAAAAGAAGCATGTGCGGTCCACAAACAAGGGCATACTGCTTGAGGGCTTTGCCATTGAAGTTTAGTTATTCACGATCGGGCATGCAAGTTGTTTTGGAACCGGAGGCCCTAAGCCCCAAGCCTGGCAGTGATGCTCGCCTGGAGCATCTGAGACAATGAGAGACTTCACCCCTCGAGGCTTCCTGTGGCTCCCGGCCAGTTAGCGCCCACGTTGCTGCAGTTTTTTTCTTATGGAAACGGACATGCGGACCTGCTAAGCGCGACAGGGGCCAGACTCGGTTTGGCACTTTTCATGGCTGTGGAACGGTGTTGAAGGGCTTGATGGATTTGAGGGTTGGCGGGCTGCTGGTTCTCTGAGCTTAGCCACATCTACGCGTTTCGGGGCAGCCGCGAATAAAAGCAATTAGGATCAGTTACCAAATATCCAAGCACAGCAACTACATCCAACTACATGCCTGGCAGGCTCTGCGGCCGCCGACACCGTTGGCAGATTCTGCCAAATTGATCGCAGAGATCTCAGCTTCTCGAGGTGAGTGTTCATGATTCACGATCACGTTTGCCGTGCCATTCGTAAGTAGCTGCCACAGTCTGTTGCTTCAGTCAGTCGTTGAATGCTGAGCAACATGGTTTCGTTTACTCACGCTAGCCCAGTATTTCTGTGAATTTAACATGTCGGCAGCGGCTCAGTTTGCCCTGGCGAACGAGATCTTTGAAACACGATGCAAACCTCTTCCGGAAAGATGTCGGTAGATGCGGTGCAGCGCAGACAAGGCCACGTTCCCAACGCTGAAAATCTCAGTGAGGAGTCCAGAAAACAGCAGCAAGCTAGATTCGAGTTAAAGGAAGCATGACCGGGGCCGTTGGACTGTCCCCCCACGGGTGGAGATCTAGCTTTCCACTAGCCCGAGCCAATGATGATTCCGATTTGAAAGTGCCAAACCCATGCTGATAACGGGATATTCATACATACGAGGACGAGGATCCTATACAAAGCTAACTTGTAGGAGGTTAGGGTATACCCTCTGCCTACGGCCTCCGCCGGTCAGTTGACAACCAATGCTTGCTCTCGGCTGCAGCAACGCCTCTGCAGCCACAGAGTTGAATTGGCACGGCATTTCCATCATGCCAACTACGGCATGGCCATTGCTAGCTCCACGGGTGCACGTCTCGAAAGTCGGAGACTTCAACAGCTTCTGAAATGAATCCCGATAGAGCAGCCTTGCACTCGCATGCTGCACCTTCGAGATGTGCGTGCTGCCCGTAAGCGTCTTCTTAGGTGCATTTCCTCGCAGTATTTGCTTCTACTCGCCAGATTTAGCAAGTGTTCATGGTGCACGGTATATTGATAAGTGATAGCAGGTGAAGGTGCATCTTTGCCCGCGCATGTGACACAGATTCAGCGGAGCAAAAGAGGCTATGCATGAGGGAGCTGAGTAGGAAGCTCTTGCAGGGCTATCCGCACTCGGCCGAGCTTCAGCGAGCCGTGCATGTCGCCTCGGTTCACAGGCTCTTTGTCATGCCATGGACCGGTATGACTAAGGAAGCCAAGCTCGGATGGTTAACGGGCCAGCGAGCCAAACTTGCACTTATGCATTAACTACAACCGTTGCCCCTTGTCCCCATTGTCGCCCGGCTTTCACTCCACGCTGTGATCGAGACCCTGCGGCATGGAAATCTGGCGATGGGTGCAGAACTGCCCGGCTGTCCACCTGGTCAGCCGCCGAATCGCGACATCCATGCCGGGCTTCCCTAACGGCCTCATGCTCCTGGGCCCAACAGTTTGATGCAATTTTCACCCGTTCTTTCTTGCATCCTCCCTTCCACTCACCAAGTTACACAAGCTAGTTTAGTATGTATGTAAGGTTGGCCCCTGCGTTGGAAGGATTGATAGGGCAGCTTGCATGAAAGTGCCCGAAAGCCTGCAGTAACCATCCCGGTATGGGTTTCTGGGGCGGGGGGCGTCTTGCATTCAGGGTTTCGCCCAACCATAGAGACCTAAAAGGCTCCATGACGTCGCCATCACCCGGAGCCGGCTACGAGGGCGCTCGGAGGACTTACTTTTTGCTGAGGATCCCATGCTTCTGCGCCGCTTGAGGCGTGGCTTCCTGGTCGGAACAGCAGCTCAGTAGGTTTTGAGAGCTTTAGGTTAGTAGCTAGAGCTAAAAGTTTTCGGTGTGTTTAGGGAGCTTTAGGTCAATAGCTGAAAGTCTGAGGCCGCAAAATTTCGAGCCTGTGTTTCGTTCAAGCTCCCTCAACTGCAGACCTTGGAGTGCCGGTTTTTGAGAATTTCTGTTGGTCCCATTTGGGTTCCAGGGGTCCCTCCAGGTCTTCATCGTTGTGAAGGCCTCTTCCTGTAGGCTGCGGATGGCTTTGGAGTATGTCCTGAAAGCCCCAAGCCCAAACATCTACAAGCTGCACACCTTGCGACTCTTTCTTGCAATTCACTAGGCAGAGCACGAGTCGACACCTGAAACAGACCCTCGAAGCCCTCACCGAGCCTGCCCTCAACTACGGCAGACACCAGCTGAGTGTAAGATGAGCCCTAAACCCTAAGCCCCTAAACCCCTGTCATACTGTGGAATTTGCTGCACGGAAAACCGAGACCTTGATTTGCATGCCTTTTCTGAATGCTCTGCATGGATGCCCTTTGAACTGTTGCACCTTCGCATGTCCTACATATTGAATTTACTGCGTGACTGCATGCCCACCAGCTTTGACGAGTGACAACTTGGAGAAACACCGCCGTTCGTGACCAAGTGCAGCGCTGCTTTTGCGCTCTGGGACACTGGTCGGCGGGCTCGGTGGGTTCTTTTCTCAGGGGGCATCGCTTCGACAGTTGAGGAGATGCTGGGAATGGACTGCCGAGAGTCGAGCCAGGAGGTAGACTGACATATGTTCGGAGGGACTCTGGAGACGGAAGTGTGAAGGAGAAGGGACTTTGTCGGCTGCACAGAACAGTTTGTGACGGAGTGTTCGTGATTGCATGTTTTGCGAGTTTTCTTTCGGGGGGGCCTCACAGAGGCCTCCCCTCTGAGCCGTGATGGCCGTCAGAGTTACGGAGTCAAGCAGTTCAATGCATCTGCTTTCATGCTGTTGCCAAGCATCGAGCATCCGCTACAGTTTGCTGTCTGTTGACCCTGCATCGCAGGTTCGTCCTAGCCAGGCGGGAGGCAAAAAATACCCCTAACCCCTAAACCCCTAAACCCTAAAACCGAGCAAACCGAGGCTTAAGCTTCGTGGAGTCGGTGGGCACTGGGGGTGATGCCACCCTCGTCCGGCGCGGACTGCCCAAGTTCTTCGATTTCCATGCTCAGGCCATGAAACAAAATAACGTCTACGCTCCGGAGTCGGAGCCCGTGGAAACCCTGATGATACAAGAAGCAAACACCTTAAAAGATCAGGGTTTAGGGTTCAGGGCTTTACGTTGAAGGGCTTCATCCTAAGCTCCCTCGAAATCCTGGCCCAGGCAATGTCCGACAATCTTGATGGCGATTCTTTCTCGCAGAAGGTGTGTCGATCTCTGGTGGGCTCTGTCAAGGAAGCCATCTCCAGTGGCTCGATCATTGAGCCTTGCCATCCCTCAGCTGCATTCCAGAGACTTTCGTGAAACCCTAGAGCCCTTAAACCCCCAGATACCCTAAAGCTGTAAAGCCCAAAACCAAAGTCAACGCCGTAAACCTCAACACGAACTACCTACCCTACGCCCCAGACCCATCAACCCTAAGCACCTTAAGCCTTAAGCCCGAACGTACAACTATCCTAGCCCCTAGCCTAAACCGAAACTACAGAACCCTGAAGCCCGAACCCAACTCCTCTAAACCCTACACGCCCCCCGTCAAGCCACATCTTAGACCGCCTAGACCCCAAACCACCCGGACCCCGAAGTCCTAAACCCATTAAGCCTCTCACAGCCCAAACCCGAAAGCTCTTCGCTGTAGCTTAGCCAGCATCGCTGGAGCTCGGTGGGCTCAGGAGCTGAGCCGATTGGACAAAGCAAATGGTGAGAACGCACAGGCGGAGCTCATGGCATAGGATTCTGCGTTCTAGGCTTTAGATTTGTTGGGTTTTAGGAGTTTAAGGTAAAGATAGGGTTCATGACTTGAACCTCTAGATCTGCTAAGCTTGTCTAGGGGGCTTCGGATATCTTTTCCTTTGAGGGCTGTTTTGGGATGCAGGGATTACAACACTGCCACAAGCACTCGGAAAGGGACTGTCCAAGGTGTCCTACTTCACTGGAACCGGGCAATGGGTGCTCTGCTCAAAAAATGTATCGCTGCTTGCGGCTAATGCTGGCGAACTCGAGCTGCCACAATGGTCAGACCGTCGCTACCGTTTTGCCCGGCATGTGGCAGAGCTGTGGTTTGCGCAGCTGTCTGTTCTGCCGGAAGCATCTCGCAAGCTTCTCGAAGAGATGCTTGCTTCCCGGACTTTAGTGGGCGAGATGATTGGAGGCAGTGGCGCTCACTTGGTGGACTATGGGGCCTTGCGCCGACTGCAGTGGTTTGCAATCGTGCCAAACTATGGAGACGAGCTTTGTTGGCCCCCCTCCAGCAGCATCGCTTTCCTTCAGCAGACCGGATTGCCCACTGTAACTTTGAAGATCGTCGGGCCAGGGCCTTTCAAATCTGTTGAAGAGACGCTTTCTGCCCTGCAAGAGACCTTCATGGCCACCGAGAAGAGCAAACTGGAAGATGTGGGAGAAGGCTATGTGATGTACTTAGCATCGAAGTCTCGCAAAGATGACACAGGACAGGTGGTCAACTTGGCAAAGATGAAGTCGGCCGACTATCGACTGTTGCGGCGCATGCGTGATAGAGCCAAGCTCTTCGCTCAACGAGCAGGATCCATGCTGGTGGACGATGCTGTGGAGGAGTACAGGAGTTCGGGGGTTTTCTGAATATGACTATGTTCTACTAGTCGCAGACTGCATGCAAATGTACCGGCAAGCTCAGTAGAGGATGCACATGCAGAGCAGGAAAGAAGCAACATCTGCTGGGCTGAGTCCTGAGATCATCAACCAGCGAGCAGACTCCCTGGCAAGGCTCTGCCGAATGATCTTTACTGAGGACTTAGCCTGGAAGGTTTTGAGAGAGAGGGTCTAGTCGCTGATTTCCCACATGCTCAAGGTGAGTCCAAGACAAAGGGTTGAGGCTAATGTAAGGGCCTTAATAAGTAGAATAGAGTTTTGGGGGTTCCTTAGTATAATTATAGTACAAGATACCCCCAAACCCTATTCTAATTATTAAGGCCCCTATATTACGATATCGGGCTTCAGTACCGAGTCCCGCAGTAGGGGAGCGAGGACCTGCCGCCGGAAGTGGTGGACGAGCAATTTTTGACGCTGCTCCAGCGTGCCGAGAGCTTTGAGGGAACGCGTGCTCCCGGGAGGCTCAGCAACAGACTCATTCGCTGAGCTCTTTGTTTGATGTGTACAGCAGCAGAGTTGGAACCTAATCAGCCCGTTCCTTGGAGTGCAAGTATGAACTAATTAATTCTTGTCACTGCACCCTCGACACCCTGCCCACCATGGTTCATACCGACATAATTATTCAACATTATTCAATTCATAAGCATCAGTACCAATATTCGTCGCGGTGATCGTCATCATCACCACGATCGTCGGCATCAAGGTCGTCCTTCATAATTATCTTCAATCATGATAACCATGAAAAGAACATGCCAGAGATTAGCACCGCCAATGGTCATGTCTCGACATATACCTGCAGTAAGACCAACAGACACTGAGCCTCAAGCAGGGCCGCTCCACTTCTTTGCGTCATCGCACCGCCTGGGGAGATGACAACAACGACTTGGAAAGGTTTGCAGGACTGAACTTTGACATGCAGGATCTTGTAAGACTGCGTTGGGCTGCAGTGCTTTTGGACTTTACATGCAAGAGAGTGTTGGACTTGGCTTTCAAATGGCCATTGGAAGCAGTGGTGTGTATTTGGGCTGACGGTTTCTGCAGTTATTGCTTGTATGTAGCCCAAAGGCGCATGAAGGGGTGTTTATGTTTCGCTTGTCCCAGTCCAGAAAGCGAGGACCTGGTCCAAAGTACCTGGCTTCAGCTGGAAGCGTTTTCGTTTTTCAGGCCTGGGCAGGCAGAGGATCGCCGGTTTGGGCTTGAAGGCTTGGATGAGATTCTTTGGAGCACTTGTGACCCATTCCCGGCGAAGCTGACCCAGGTGAGAAGGAAGGATTGTCGACTGGTTCAGAGCTGGCACAGTCTCCAGAGGCCTTGCAGAAAGGCGCCTCGATCTTCGGGACAGCACGCCCTTGCCTGGGTTCTTGTTAAGGGATTTAATTAAAGTTACCATAATAAGGAAACCATATTGTTTACTATAGATCCCTTCACCCTTACAATTGTCTACCCTACCTCTCGGCGTCTAAACCTTCCACGCGTAGTAAGGCGTTGTAGCCAACCTTGCGTGAATCCGCGCGAAGGCACCGGCGATTGTTTGTCAAGTTTGGGAAGTAGTGAAACATAGGATTCATTCACTTCAACTCACAATCAAGTTGAATCTCATGGCTCCAGGAGTCGAGGGTCTGGGTTTAGGGTTAGATTAGAGTCTAAGGGCAACCAAGGAAACTTGAGCACCGCCTGGCACGACTCCACGGCTTCGCGGAAGCGTTCCTTCCTCAACGTCAACCCGCAGGAACTGGAGAAGCTCTTTCTCCCTGCGAGCCTTAGATTGCAGCTTGGGAGCCCCAAACTCAAATGCCTGAGCTCCACAACCCCTATAGGCCCTGAGCTTCAAAACCAAGAAGCGTAAAGATTTTCAATCCAAAACTTGAATACCTTGAACCCCAAACCCCGGACCCCGGCGGCTGTTCAAAACCAGCAGAGCCGAGGGGTTTCTAGTGTGCTCGCCGTCCCACCGAAAGCTCCCATCACGGAAGGTCTCTTAAAGGAACTTCTGAGCTTGATGCTGAAGTCAAGCGGAAGCCAACTCCATGACCTGATGTTATCGCTACAGTAGGGGATATCTCTCGCAAGCCCAAGCTGCAGAAGAAGGAAAGTTCGAAAACTGTATGTACTGACATACCTTGTCAGGTCCAAATTCATGTGTTCGGATGTTCCAGTTTGGGCTACCCGGCTTGAAGTATTTCCGGGTAGGGTCGCATCACGGCCCGGAGGGCTGCCAAACTCGACCCCCCAAAGCCTTCAACCCACTGGCCCATACATACTTTAGATGGCTTTCCGGCCTTCAACATCGAACAGGCTTTGCCACTGAAAAATACCATTCCCTCATGTGTTTAAGCCTGGACCCCCCACTGTTACACTAACCGCCAACCACCACATCGCAAGGGACTTGAACCCTAAACCATGTCCGAGATTGAGCGCCGAAACCCCCAGCTTCTTCCAGGAATATGTCATGTGATATATATATATATAGTCTATGTAAATAAATATATATATATATGTATATGTATCTATCTATCTATCCAGGAGATGCATGGAGGAGGCGCCCCGCAAGCGCAGACGCTCTCAGGATGTCATGGAGGAGAAGCAGCAGCAAGCTACGACCCGCTTAGCCAAATGGATGAAAAGCCCAGTGAACTCTTTTTGGTGTAAAAATCAGTCTCGAAGTGATAGGAATTAGACGGAATTGCAATGTGGGTTTCGGGTTTTAAGGCTTGCAGGAGTCGCAGCAGGCCAGTTGCAAAAAGGTTTGCAGGGGCCCAAAGGCATTGCGGCTTTGCCACTGGAGGGTTCGCAGTCCGCTGGAAAGTCGTTTCGTTTTGGGCCTAGCGCTTCAGGAGTGGTCGTAGCCAAGGCATCTTCGCTAAGAAAGCGGTGCCGTTTCCTTTTCTGGGGCTGGTCTGACGTGCATAAGGACTGCCCAGGCTGGAGCTCGGCAAAATTCAGGGCTCCGTTCTGCGAATCTTTCCTAGGCCCCTAGAGCATCCAAACTCCACCCTTAAACGCTTAGTGCCTCGAGGCCATAAACCCGGTTAGAGCCCTCAACCGCAAGCCTGGCACCTTCGAGCTTCAAGTCCTGTACCGTCAAGACCTGTAGGCCCCATGCCCACCAAAGCCTTCTCGCCCCTTTACCCACGCCCCAGCGCCACCCCTTCAGGTCAGGAATCTGACATGGCACCTGCGTGCGCCACCCGCTTCGAGTCTCGCATGCTGGAGCGGCTGAAGCCGCATAGGCCACAGGTGAGGGGCTTGGCCCGAAATCACGTGGGGTCAGAAAGGGCTTCAAGATTTACTTTAGCAGGTACTCCTTCGTTAGGACTGCCATAGGCTGCCTCTGCAGTGCTACAGTACTACAAATAGTACAAGATGCCTGCCTCCCAAGCAGGCTTGACGCCTTGGCGGTTTATGTTGGATTGCAGTGTTTGATATGGTGTCTCGAGGTTTCATTATAGCTACGGTTTCTGGTTGCAACCCAAGGAGGCGGTGTAAATGTGATCAATGCTACTCATAGCACTGTGTCATCGACCCTCCTGAATTCTAGTGCGTAGACTTTAGTTCCGCATCCGGTTCCTCATTCGGAGACGAAGACTCGAAGTCTTCAGGCTCCATGGCACCCTAAACCCTAAACAGCTTTGAGGTCCTGAGCAAACTTCGGTCCCAAGCCCAACGCCTTTGGACACTGCTGCCAGCGTCCCAGACGTGCTGGTTGCCTACACTGCCGCGAATGACACAGGCGAGCGAGCTCAGTTTCGCAATTGGGGGTTTCAGAAAAGTAGAGGATCTCATTCTCCGGGGTCCTGATTAATAAGGATCCTACTGTTGTGGGTTTAATCTTATAGGGTAAAGCTGTTGTCCGAAAATCCCCTCCCGGGGCTCAGAGTCGGAGATGTGTTTTGGGGGTTCTCCACCTTGCCTGACAGAGGCACGAGCTCTGTCCACGATGGTTGGCAGTTTTGGCACGCCTGCGAAGGAGAGCGCCAAGCTTGAACCTAACCCGAGCTCCACGATGCCCTGGAGCGGGTCGACTGTCATCGTCGTCATCCCGTTGGGTTTGCCGGGGATGGGAAAGAGTTCTCTGCTGGAGCGCCTTTTTCACATGGGCCAGCAGGCTGCCGTGAAAGCATACCGGCAAGGGAAGCTAGAGAAGCCTGGGGACCATGGAGTAGAGCAGCCACCCAAGACTTTGCACTCTGTTGCAACCGTTTCCAGCGACGAGTTCACGGGCGACGAGCTGAAGATGCTAGGAATCTCGACGTCGCAAGTGGGGAGGGCGCTATGCAATAGGCCAAAGTATGACGCAGGGGTGTTGGCTTGTTGGATTAGTCTTTCTGGGCCCTAGGCATGGATGCTACAGCAAGATCCTCTCAAGACGTGGTGCGCTGCCGTCGGTTGGCCGCCGGCCAGTACCGGAGAGCTATTGAGGATTTCTTCGAGGAAGCGGCGGCTGCTGACCCTGAGAAGTTGCACTTGCTCCTCTTGGATAAGAACCATCCACCTTCCGCGTTGCGCCGCGAAGCGCAGGTCTTGCAAGAACTGAGCACGAAAGTTGGGTGCCGCCTTTGCCTCAAGGCTCTGGCGATACAGCCATCTGCAGAGCAGTCCTCGGCGGTTTCGAGTGATTTGTTGGAAGAGGAAGAGAAGCACTTTGGGCCATGGGCATATCCCTGGAGCCCGACCATTCTAGCAGAGTGCGCAAGCCGCTTGCTGCTCCGATCATCGCACGATACGCTTTCAGGGAATGAAACGTCCTTGTTCGTTCTTCTCAGCTTTCTTCGGCTGCACCATCGTCTTGCCAAGCTGAGTGACCTCGGAGACACCTCGATTGAGGTGAGCCCCTCCAACATCAGACCTTATCTTTGTAAGAGTTACCTTTTTCCGTTGTTCCTCCAAGGCCTGCCTGTTCGCTGAAGGACATACCCTCCCCAATCCGAAGCCCCTGAGTCTGCAGTGCCTGCAGGTGGTTGAGGCACCCTACATCAGCACTGGGACTTTGGCCTCCTGGCAAGGGCATTCCGATGCTCACCCATGGCATCAACTCGAGCTCCGGGCTCTCTTTCACCAGGCCCTCCTGGTGATGCAAAAGCCCTTTGCCAACGAGGACCCCCTCCCCACCCAAGTGCAGATGAAAGCACTGCCACTCAAAGTTCTAAGTGACAAACCTTCACCCTGGACCCTTGGCCTCAAACTCCCCACTTCATTCAGTGTGCATTTAAGCACATGCAAGCCCACAACTGGAGCCCAAAGACATGGTGTCTCCTTTCGAGTCCTTCTCGAAATCAGGAGCCTGTGCGCCCGCTCCTCTCTGCGATTGCAAGGCTGCTTTTGGCATCAGGTCTTCGCAGTCCGGATGCCGGGAGTCTGGGCCTTGTAGTCATCTTACGAGGCAGACATGCTTTTAACAAAAATTAAGCTGTGGCAGTTTTAAACCACATCATCCTTGGGGGGCATTGCCTGCAGAAGCCTAAAGTCGCAGAGCCCGAGACTGTTGCTGCTTTCCGGAACCCCCTTGGTGAGGTTGCGGCCGTAAACCTTAAATACCACACCCCCCTTGTGCTGAGCCGAAGATCCTGCGTAAAGCAGCATAGAGCCCTGTAGGGCAACTCAGGAGTCAGTCGCACCATGCCCGCGACTGTGCCGAAAAACTTTGGCCGAGCCTTCTTCAGCCGGCGGCAGTGCCGGAGTCCACGGAGCAGCTGGGCTGATCTGACTTCTGCTGCAGGGGTGACAGCAAGATTGACGTCCATGGGACCAACAGTAAGAGCGGCAAGAGTCATCATCGTGGCGAGCACATGCAGCAGCATATTCAATTGATCAGAGATTTGAATAATACATTGCAACAGCATAATGTGCAGCAGTAACAACAAGACCAACCAAGTTAATGTTGATAAGGACCTTAAGCCTGCCAGCCTTCAGCTACATTCCCCCAGACAGCATGGTCACACTATGGGGCTCCTAAACCCGAAATCTTAAGCGGAGCGGTTGGGAAAATAAGCGCTGGTTTTGGTAGAGGGTCCAGGGTGCTGGCAGCACGAGGTCCCAGGTAGGCGTTGCTAATATAGAGGTCTTTAATACTTACCTACACTACTTTTCTTTTGGGGGGTGTCCTTAATAATATTGTTATACTATAATGTACCCCAAAATCCTATTCTATTTATTAAGACGTGTGGTGTATCAGCGGGAGGAGTTTTGCAGCAGGCGCAGCAGGAGAAGATCCTAGACGGGGCACCTGCTTCCGCAGTCGCCAATAGTTGCGATAGTGACGATGGCATGGGCATTGCCACGGGCATGATCATTCGTAACAGGGAGATACCTATCCGTAGTACACGTAGCAAGAACGACCTCCGCGTCGGTGCCACTTGATTTTGAGGTTGAGCCGGACCCCGAAAACCTTGCGCCTCAGGTTTTTGGATAGTCTCTTGTCAGACATTCGTGTGTCCAATCCGTAAACCCTACCTAGTTTGTAAATGTGCGTGAATATCGCCCATTGTCTCGCAAACAGTTAGATTGTAGCGAATTGGCATATACGTAACACCTTGGCTTAATGGTGAGGTGGGGCTTCAAGTTTTTGCAGCTTGAAGCCGAAACTCCCCCAGAATGGCAAGTCACGACAGGCTGAATTCCGGCTCCGGCTTTTGGATCCAAACGACGACCTCTAGAAACCCTAAACGGTTTAGGGTTTAGGGTAAACCCTAAACCGCCAAGTTGACCCTGGAACCCTCAAGTCGATCAAGGCCTGATGTGATCCCGGCAGTCCGGTATGTGGCGCTGGAAGTGGAGCCTCACCATCGGACTTTGGAGGCTTGTGTTCATAACATGTGTTCATGACAGAAGTCTCTCAGTAACTTAGTGAATGAACACCTACATGGGGGTTTCCGAAAAAAGGGGACCCTAACATAGTACCCTAAATAGTAGGATCCTTATAGGACGCCAAAATAAGGTACCCTAATTTTCGGAAAGTCCCACATGCTCATAGTAGGATTTAACCCCCAAATGACAACTTAACAGTTCAGGCCCCTTTATTAGGGCTCTAGGTTTGGGGAAGACGGAAGATGGGGCATTGGATTGTGGATGCTGAAACCACGGCCTTGGGCCGTGGAGTGGATGCCTGTTACGAGCAGGATGAAGGGATTCGGCCCCAACCTGTTAGCAGCCTTTGTCAGGTGTCTCTCCAGCGGCTGTCAGATGCCATGCGCATCATCTCCGATCTCTCTGAAGAGGGAGAGGCGTTCCCTTCCCACTTGCCGCTCGCATCTGGAGCAAAGTTACTTTGGAGGGTTATGGGGGGTGGGTGGTTGGGTTTCCAGCTTGGAGGGTTTTGAGGGCTTGGGTGTACGATGTAATGTGTAGGGCGTTTTAAGCGTATATCATACTGTCCGGGAGGTTTGGGTTTTAGGGTCTGGGGCCTTTTCAAGACCATGGTGCAGGTTTGTTCAGAAACAGGCTTTGAATCTATGTGCATCCCGGGGCGTTTCCCTAAACCCAAAACCCTAAACCCTTCCAGGTGGAGAGATACGTGTCAAAGCTCAGTTCTCAGAGCTAGAGGCTTGCCGCTGGGGATATGGGAGTTTCCGAAAATAAGGGGTACCTTATTTTGGGGTCCTTATAATAAGGATCCTACTATTTGGGGTACTATATTAGGGTCCCCTATTTTGGGAAACCCCCATGTAAATCTCCTTATCCGTCCGAAACTGGTCGGGTGTAAAGCCTGGAGGTTGTCCACAAAGCCTGGAGGTTGTCCACCGGAAACAGCTTGAACTTTCAACCCACTCTTCGGAGTCAATTCTCGAGTCGCACCCGGCCCTTCTGGTTTGGACTTGGGCTGGAGGGGTGAGAGTTGAAGAGATCCTAGAACGAGGCTTCTGGATTCAAGCTTTTCCATCAAAACTCAAGGGCATTGAAAAGACGGTTTACTCCTCAGAATCACGATAACGCAAGAGACCAAGCTAAGGTTCACGTGGCCGCAGGCCCTGCATGTCACTACCTGCTATGTGGGCGGCGGTGCACTTCCAGAGAATCAGCGGGAGATCCTCACCAAGTCCAAGCACCTGCTCCCTGCCTTAAGGTGCTTAGCTATAAGATTTCAACTCCCGACACTACCTTTTTTCAGATTCGGTGCCATCGGTCTTAATCAAATCACAGGCCCCGAAGCAGAACAGCGACTTCGAAGTTCCGGGTTTAGTCGAAGTTTATGCGCTGCCTCCGGAGCGCACTCCATGTTTAGAGAACCCAGCATCCTCTGACCTGAACGAAACAGTCTTGTATAGGTTGAAAGGTCCAAACTCTCCCAAGTTCGAACGCCAAGTCCACAGCTTATTCAGTGAAGGATCTGATGCCCAGGGAACAAAAGAAGAGCCTTGTAGCAAACAAAAGAGGGAGGGAGAGAGGATCTCGCGTCGCCTCTTTTGTGTTTGGGGAGAGGGGGGGAAAGGGGATGGAATATCGAGCTTTGGCTTCTGAAGCCCCAAGCTTGGCTCCAGGTTTTGGGAGGCTGTTGCCTTTGACTGCCTTGTGACACATCTCGTGGGAGCTAGAGGCCGGTAGTACCATGTGACGATGACAGGAGAGCTGCAAAGGAGCAGCAAGGGTTTTAGGGTCTAGGGGTTTAGGTGCTTGGGTTAGGGGATGAGGGTTTAGGGCAAGGATAATTAAAGGTGGCAGGGA
Source organism: Symbiodinium necroappetens (assembly GCA_905231915.1). Classification (NCBI taxonomy): domain Eukaryota; class Dinophyceae; order Suessiales; family Symbiodiniaceae; genus Symbiodinium; species Symbiodinium necroappetens. Next base: position 15,954 of record CAJNJA010064664.1, read on the forward strand.
TAACAATGGGGATCGGAGCACTGTCGACGAAAAGTGTAACTTAACAACAGACAGTAGCGTAACCGACAACAACAACTCTTGAGATATGCAGACCATAGCATGGTGATCCGGGTTCGACCCGGAGCCGAGATGGTCAAATGCTCTTATGAGTGGTATCTCCGCTTGAAAGTAGCATAACCCTCTGCCTCGTAACAGTCGTAATCATCATCCTGGTCGTCATCGTACCGGCACTGGCAGAATCCCGAGAGATGACTACAACTGCGGCACTGCGGCACAAACAGCTTCACAAGTATCCCTTTGGCAACAACTTCTGAAGGCTTCAAGGCCTCAAAGGTTTGGGTGCAAGGGTTTAGCATCGATTTGCAGTTTCCGGTAATTTCCAAAATCTGTTTGTCAGACCCCGAACCCAAAAAAAAAAGATGCTTACCCACCCGGAAGCCGCAACCTCAAGATCCTAATTGCCAACTTTCGAGAAATGTTGGCGCGAAATTCCTGTGGACCCGGCGTTACCCGTTGCCTGCCATGCGTGAGTGCGAGAGTCGAAGCCCTTTCGTTCTCTGATTTTGAAAACCCTAAACCCTAAAACAGTAAAACCCTAAACCCCTAAACCCTAAACCCCAAAACTCGTGAAGGTGCACTGGCTGTTGCAGTGGTGGACGAGCAAAGGCCGGCAAGATGCCACTTTCGGGTAGTACTACCCTAAACCCTAAACCCTAAACTTTGCAATGCTGAACCATAGACCATACATTAGACACTCAAAGCAAAAAAAGGTAGAGACTGTATACTATATGCTCTATACGCTGTACGAGGTACCGAATACGATGTACTATAGTTACTATAGACTAAAGGCTGCTCGGTTTTAGCCTTTGGTTTGGAGGACTGAGTGTTGGGATCAGGATGTATGGGGTGCTATTTGAGGGCCTGCTGCAGGGTTTGGGGTTCAGAGGTTTCCAGCCGAGGATTTACAGGTTCTGCTTAGGTTTTAGGAGGGTAAAGGCTTAAGAATACCGGGTCCTGGTAGCTACTTAGGCTATCATAGGCTTGCATCACCACCTCCCCAGCTTTTGGTGGAAACCTTGCGATGCGGAAATTTTGGCACCCCTACATGCAAAGGCTACGAGACTCTGGCTTGCCAATCGTGGATGCCCAAAGGTGGGCTTCCAAGCACCAGAAGTCGTGTTTGCAGCCTTGGCTTGAAAGTCCAGACCACCCCGTCGTGGTGCTAGCGAGATCAGCAACAGATGGTGCTGAAGTATGAAAGCAGTCTTATTCGATAGGGCTGCATGTCAAAGTGGTCTGGTTGTCATGCTGCCAGGTAGACCCCTCCAGTTGTTCAATTGCCCACCTACTCTTACGGTTAACTGTTATACTATATTATACTATATTATACTATATTATACTGTATTATACTGTATTATACTATATTACACTATATTATACTATGTTATATTTAATTATATTTTATTATATTGTTAGTATTATAGAGCCATTGAAGACAAGCGACTCTGAGGCCGCACATTACTTTGTGCACACGGCAACCATGGCAACCTCGCCATTCGAACGATGTTCTCAAGGCTGGGCAAGGCTTGTGGTCCAAAACACGTCGCATCCTGACCCCGCAATCCGAAAGAAGCCAGGGCACAATGCTGACAGAGGAGTCGGGGTTCGGGGTTTAGGGCTCGCACTGCATGTCAAACGTTGCCACTGGCACAGTTTCAAACACCCCCTTTTTCAATCGAGAGACCATTCCCACTGCAGAGCGTCTCGGTTGAAGGTTTCGGCAATCGGCTTTCGGGCTCGATGTTGAGACTCCACCACTGCGCTAGAAACACGAATGCAGCAGAAAGGCTGCGACGCCTTTCCTTGAAGACAGTGTCGGCGCCGGGACCTTTGCTAGAGCTGCGCGGAACACTATCAGGAGTCGAGAGGTACTACAGTTGCAAGTGCCTGCCTTGTCGAAGTGCATGAAGCCACGCCTTTCAGACTTGTCATGCAGTAAGTTTCGAGCAAGTACTACATCATGAGCGTTCTTTCTCTATGGAACAGAGATGAACAGAGTACATTCAGCCAGTCCGGGCATGCGCACACACACTTAGGCTTGGCAAGAACTGATGAGGCGAACCTCGAGCATCCTAATGCGGAAAAGCACTTTATTGAGATCACTTCTGAAGGCCAGTACGAAACAACAGCATTAAGGGTAAAATTCGGGCGGCCTTTACAGCAGGTACGTGGATCGAGCGTCCCCGATCCACATCAGTCACAAGCATGGCCCTTTTCGTTGGACCGTCAACCATGCTTGCAAGACGGTCCCCCCGCAGTTTGCTGAAAAAATCGCAGTTACTCACCATGTTTAGGTGTGCACACACGCACACAGGCCCTGGTAAACCAGGGCTTTATCATCACTTCAAGACGAAAGCTACGGCAAGACATGGTGTGTTCAAGCAGAACCTGGCGGCCTCACTCCTACGAGCCTCGCAACCTTGGAAATCAGAAACCCCAACAAGGTACACTACTAGGTAAGCCTCATGCATGCATGTGGTGAATGCACAGGTGTGAACGCACATGAAGGCAATTGCATCCCTCGCTGCTTGAATCCTGCCTGAGTCGAGATACCTGAGACACTCTGAAGTAAAACCTGCAAGCAGAGCGTCGAACAACAAGCGTCGACCCTTGTGCCAGTTCCGGAGGGATCAAAATGATGGCATCGGACAGCTTCGGAAAATGAAACTTGACCTGTCCTGATGATAGACCTTATGCCGTTGGAAGTTTGCTCGTCGGCGTCCCACATCCGCTAACGTGGGCTCCGGCGTTGCCGGCTTTGATCTGGCCCCATGTCGGGAAATGCCAGAACACACACACTTAGGCTTGGCAAGAACTGATGAGGCGAACCTCGAGCATCCTAATGCAGAAAAGCACTTTATTGAGATCACTTCTGAAGGCCAGTACGAAACAACAGCATTAAGGGTAGAAATTCGGGCGGCCTTTACAGCAGGTACGTGGATCGAGCGTCCCCGATCCACATCAGTCACAAGCATGGCCCTTTTCGTTGGACCGTCAACCATGCTTGAAAGACGGTCCCCCCGCAGCTTGCTGAAAAAATTGCAGTTACTCACCATGTTCAGGTGTGCACACACACACATACACACTGTAGTCAATTCTTGGAAAACAGCAGCTCGTGGCCACATTCACATGTCAAGGATGAGCAAAGTATGACTCATAATGACAAGCATTACTGCTGGGAGGTGATGGATGAATGGATGCACCGTGCTGATATTCAACAGCGAACAACAGAAACAATGAACGTTTTCGGTTGCGTAAACAGCTACAAGCGCAGGCGCTGCCATCACAAACGCACGGCCACACAGTTGTATAAGAAAGAGCTGCAGACATTGGTCATGTTAGTTCGAAACACACAGCCGTATAACTAGCTCCAGAGGGCATCGAACTTGCCGCATCTAAGACATGTATCAGCAAGGCGGGCATCTTGTGTTCAGGGAATGCTGGCTCTCTCCCTGCGGAGTGCTGTAGCTCTTGAGGCCGGCAACTGGGTGTCCTTTTCACTCCGGCGCCCCAAACCTCAAAACCCGTAGCTGCCCAAACTAGTGCTTCTTCCGTGTAGAAATGAATGGAGGAAAAACAGTATTCAGAAAGTCCCTGCAGTTCCGAGTCCGAGGGTTGCGATCACGGTCGCAACAGCTGGGATCCAAGCCGCTCCTCCCTTTGTCCGGAACAATGTAAGTCTCCAGCCATGATACTTGTAAGCCGCGGCCGAGGTTTGTGCCTCCGGCAAGTGGTGATCCCAGAGTGTTTGGATCTGGTGCTTTAGGGAAATTTCGGAAATTCGAGCAACAGGTCTACCAAGGCATTGGGGTTTGAGGCTATGCGTTCAAGCATAAAGAATCAGCCGGAGTGGCAGGGCGACTGGGTGAAACGGAAGAGGGGCAAACGAAGAGCCACACATCCCCCGGTGTTGCAGTTATTTGCATGCCTTGCTTGGCCGTCTCTGTGTAGGCATGGTCAGAAATTCCGCTTGAACAGCCGAAGTCGTGTTGTTGAGCCACAATCATTGAAGAGTGTGCGAATGTCTCAGCACAGATGGCTCCTGTACCTCAGGTGGATACGGAACTTGGCAGTTGGCACTGCAGCCCGTGCCTGAGGACTGAAAACCTGTTGAAAACCTGCCATTGCTTTGAGACACCACCTAGGACATTGTTGAAGAGATACAGCCAGGTTGTAAGCTAGGTGTTTTTCGCCGGCGGGCCGGGGCAAAGGGCAGAGATGCTTATAGTGCATGCACGTTCCAGGGTTGTGCCACTGGACGATGGTGTAACAGTGTAACAGAGATCACGGCGCTTTCCTCTGGCGGCTGCTGAAATTCTACGATCTTGCTTTTGAGGGCCGTTCAATGCTACTGACAGCTGTAAGGTGTTGGACGTCTTTGTGCTCAAGCTGGAGAACCCGGTCCTGCTTTCATCCAACGCTGTGTCCTCTTGACTTGGTTAAGGCTTTGATTTATGGTTTTCAACGGAGATAGACCCTGTAAGATTTCGACAAGGATTTGCAGGCCGATCCCGGCTGGTCAAGCATGTTCATGTACTGAAGCGGAAACGTGAGCTAAAGTAACAGAGGCTTATTTCAATACTATTCAAGTAACACATGTGACATACATCCATGCGCATCGACAGGAAGTTGTGCTGATGACTGATCGCGTTGCTCGGCGATCCCATATCATTTCGGCAGAAGAGAGAGAGAGAGAGAGAGAGAGATAAAAATAATAGTCTGATAGTGTGAGCTAGTTATGATCATGATCGTAATGAAAAGATGTTTTGTAAGATCAACAATAACTTTTCAACTTACGGAACTCCTACTGAAGTTTTGATATCGAACATATACAGAAGCGAACATGACAGAAATTCTAGATTGTGTTTCCATGTGTGTCGAAAAAATAAAGAAAGAAAGAAAGAAAGAAAGAAACAAAGGATTCCTCTTTAACTTTTTACAAACGCCTGCGTAGCAGCCTGGTACATCGTACTTCGATACCGGCCCTTTAGACCTGAGGGAGAACCGAGCCCTGTTTTGTACGCGTTAGCCCACCTGAGGGAGCTGCTGTGTCCTCCACAGGATAGGGAGGCTGGGTATACCACGGAATCGAAACGAATGTCGGAAGAACATTTTCCAGACGAAATCCAACCGGAAGCCGCTGCAGTAGTCGAAATATTTTCCTTGTGTATATGTTTTATCATAGTTTCTGGTCGATTTTATTCAGTATAATGATTCGCGCGAAATTAGTTCTGCCAAATATACTTGAAAAAATGATCCCCCACCCCCCCCCCCTCCCCCCCATGGTTGGTACTCCCTCGCTTTGCTGTGGCGTGGTTCTCCCGCGGTTCGGGGTTTGGGTCTGCTTGGAGTGGATCCCCTCCCCCTGCGGTGTAGTGTGGTTCTCGGTTGGGGTCCTGTGCTGTGGTTCGGATTTGAGTCTGCTTGGATTACGGAATGGTGGATATAGTCGATTGCTTGGGGGAAATTTGGTATGTTTCTTACTACTATATTCTTTTCTTAGATTAAAGATTAATTATTGTAACTTCTTGGAAACAATCTTCGTGATAATTATGTAACTATATTTTCAATATTTTTGTGTTGGGATCGAGATTGCTTAGAATTTAGACTCAATGATTTAGAAATAGAAATGATGATTTCATGATTTTTCGTGCAATAAAATAAACAAATAGTTCTTATTATCTTGATTTTAGAAATTTTAGATTGAATAATTGAATATTTTTGAATTAAAAAATGAAAAAATGAATTCTATATATATATATTATCTTCTCTCTTTTGATAATTGATTTTGAAATATTTCTTTATGATGATTTATACGAGCAAATTTTTATATTAAATATTTAGAAATGAGATGAAAAAATCGTAGAAATATAATTTTTTATATCTTGATATTTTTCTTCGATTTTGATTATAATCTGATAAGAATTGAAATATTTTATAGTCTATATAATTTGAATTTATTCGTATAAATCCGCTAAAAGATAATTTTTTTGAATAAAGAATTTCTGATGAAAGAATATTATTTCTTTATATGAAAATTTCTAATTGAAACGACCTCGATTTTTGAATCGATTTGAATTTTGATCTGAAGAAAAAATCTAAAGATATTATAAAAAACTATTAGAAGATATTCTATTTCAATATTAATATTTATATGGGAATAAATTATAGCAAACAAATGAATGAATTTGAATTTCGTTTTATATATTAATTGATTGAATAAGTTGATATTAGATTTTGAGAATAGATTCTCTCTCTAAATTGAATCTATAGGCTGATAGATATTGATCGGAGGTAGGTATTGACCGACAATTCTAAATAAAAAAGAATTTAATTAGGAATTTATGAAGCTTTTGATGAGATTATATATATTTTTTTTAATTATAATATTTATCTTGATAATAAATAATTTTTATATGAATATCATAGATATAATAAAAAGTATATATTGAATTAACAGATTATTAGATTATATAGCTTTCGAATATGCCTAATCTATTTTTTATATAAGAGATATATTAATATTTCTAGAATTATCGAATAGTTAGATTGATTATTTATATATTAATTTTTATATATAGATTCTCTTCTCAAATCGAAAATTGATGAAATCGATAATAGAAATCATATCTAATCGATATGATTTCGAAATTCTCGCCAAATCTTTTCAAAAATTGATTTTTAAAGATATTCGAAGAAGAATATAAGATTGAATTATTTTTAATTAGATTCTTAAACATTTAAAAATAGGAATTATACGAGAAATATAGATTTCTATTCTTATATTGAGGGATCCCATCAGACATTCAAGCCCTGGTTAACTCAATCTGCTCAGACCCAACCTTTGAGATTAAAGGGCTTAATGGTAAATTAGCAAAAGGTAAGGTTAGAACAGATATTCGACAAGGTTGTCCTCTTAGTCCATTCCTATTTGTTATCATATTATCAGTTATATTAGAAGATGTAGACGGAACACTCCTTGACCAAGGCGTAGCTACTAACACATGGTCTGTTAATTACCCTACCTACGATGTAGAATACGCTGATGATACCTTGTTCCTAGGACTGACCACACCGCAACTA
>CAJNJA010064675.1:0-10801 GCA_905231915.1 Symbiodinium necroappetens
TCGTCATCGTCGTCACCATCATCATCGACGGCACGGGTTCCGATCGTCATAAGCCTCGTCTGCTCAACGAACACAGTCAGCCATTCTGCTTATGATATATATATATATATTTATATTTATATTTATGTTTAGATTTATACAAATGTATATACATACCAGGTGCACTCGTGCACACCATCCGATTCAAGACTACTTATGACTAGTTCTTAGCGTTGTATCGAAGGAGCCTTTCCCTTCAACCGCCACTCTCAAAAGCACTCTCGCAACAGGCTCTCCAGCCAGGCCGCCCATTTCCTCCCCAAGGCCCCAGCGCAACGCAGCAGCCTCAATTGGTGGGGCTTCTAAGGGGGGACACTGTATCAGAGGCAGACATCACACAATGCGGGCAGAGCTCCAACACTCCCCGGCTTGATACGGTACTTCGGCAGTGGACTGTCTTTGATTCTGCGAACATGGCTTAGAACAGAGCTATGCTGTGTCTTGGCAAGTTTAGAGATCTGCACAGGCTCACGGCGCTTCCAGGGTAAACCGTTCAGTGCTTCGGGAGTGGGCAGCTCTACATGCTGACAGGGATCGAAGAGGCACCTCGCGTCCAAACAAGTCCAGGGGTCTAGCCATCTTCGAGGTTCAGCTGACACCTTTTCTTGTGAGCTGGACTGCTAGCCTCCACTTAGTCTAGCAGGAGGGTGGCCCTGGCACAAAGACCTCGTAGGGAGAGCGAGAGTGAAGTCGCATGCACATGAAAACGCACAACGATTATGGTATGTAAACGTGAGCGTGTCGAAATGGCATGTGTGTGTGTTATGTATGTATGGAAAGTCATGTCATTGTAATGTAATGTAGTGTAGAATAATGTAAGGTAATGTAATGTAATGAAATGTGATTCAACGTAACTGTGCGTGGTTGTGTACGTGCACATGAATGTACTTCTGTAAGTGTACATCTATGTTGTGTAAGTAAGTAAGGAACTAAGTAAGTAAGTATGTATGTATGTATATGTGTGTGTGTGTTTGTAATGTATGCATAGGAATGCATGCATGCATGCATGCATGCATGCGTGCACGTGTGCGTGTACGTAAGTCCATATGTACGTATGTACCTACGTACATATGAATGTATGCATGTACATGCATGCAGGCATGTATGTATGCATGCATGGATGGATGGATGGATGGATGTATGTATATATGTATGTATGTATGTATGTATGTATGTATGTATGTATGTAAGCGTTCTAAATATGTTACATGTGTCAGTTTGGATGTTCATATGATATGTGGTGTACCTTTTAATTTTACATTATTTACATTGCCGAGAGATACACTCTGAGAAACTAACCGGTCTGCAGAGATAGAGGCGGACCATGAGCGGTCGCATTGCACACGGCCCTGAGAATTCCAGCTCAAGCCACAGAGGCTTTGAAATGATGGGGAATAGGCTGAAAACCGTTACTTATTTTGTGCGTGCTCGTGTTCCGGATGCCGTCATTCTCCCGAGGCATCCCTGAGCCTTCAAGCAAAAGTAGGAGCCCAAAGGAGCCCCTTGAGAAGACTGGAAAGCTAAACCCCAAGGGCCGATCCTAGGATCGAGCTGTCTGACTGAGGAGGCTCCTCGACTGGAGCCCTTCTGCAAGGGTGGCGAGGAGGCCCATCGGATTCCGAGAGTTCAGGTTCAGGGGTTTAGTGCCTAATTAGGGCCGCTCAGGGATTCCAGGATAGGTTATTGTAATTCCTTTGTGTCCCAAACCTTGCCTGGAAGAGATGTGCACGTGGTTGGGACTGAGACAAGGGTCCTCGCCGTTCAACCCGTTTTCTCTTGGATCGCAGGTCCACGGTGATAGCCAAGCCGAGGTGTCTTCTTGACTATCTCCCTGAGGGCTGACACGGGTGAGGGTGGACCGGTGAGCAGTGTGTATATGGCGTTGTTGGGAATTTTTCGGGCCACTAACGGTTACACTAGCGGTCCGAGATCTTGACAGTAGCAGCATTTCGGAAATGGCAGCCAGAGCCCTTTTGTAAGCTTTTGGAGAATGTAGAACATACCCTGAACAGATGTCTGAAAGCCGCTAGGGAAGGGGCATCGCAAGCTCCTCCCCGCGCTGCCAGGAGCGCTGGTCCCAAAGTCCGGAGCCACCGGCCTCAGAGCTGTCGGGGGTTCTCAAGAGTCAGGCGAAGTTTCCCTAGGGCTCCAGTTACCTAAATAGTAGGTTACTGGGGTACATAATATATGGTGAGTAACCCACTATTTAGGTAACTGGAGCCCTAGGGTTTGATTGTGGGTACTTACAACCTTAATGTTTGAACGAGGGTCCTTCTATCGGGGTCTGGATCGGGGGTCCCACAGGCTGTTGGGTTCAGGTTCAAGTTTTCTTCCTAGGTTCTAAGCCTAGCGTTAGGGTTTCGAGCGTAGCATGCAGGACGTGCGGATATGTACGGTTTGCAGCTTGGTCTAGTCTTGTCTAGTATAGATAGTATAGTACAGCCCTTTTCCTGAGGCTCCTAGGCCCACGTACATCAGTCTGACATATCACAGCAGGCTTATGTTAGAGTACATATCATATCATGCTGCACTATATTGTACCCTGCCATTCATATCATCTTATTATCACACCATATGATACTGCGGTATTGTATTCTACTGTATTGTGTTATATCATATTGTATGTTTTGTATTTATTTTGCAGTATATTATACTGTATTGGGTTCTATCATATGAGGTTTTATGACAATATAACATGATATAACTTATACTATGTTATATTGTTATACTGCTCTATATGTTGTTGCATTATGATAGATTACATGATGTTATCTTATGTTTGGTATTACTGTACATTCTTAAAGCTACAGTATGCTCGGATTTGAAAATCCTGCACACGTCAGTTTAGGCCGGGACTTTTCGAGCAATGGAATGGCTTCAGAGGCTTGAAACTCACTCATCTATCTATTTATCTATCTGTCTATTTCTCTACAGCGCTAGCAGCATATAGCACGAGTTGATCTATACGTGTGCATACATAGAGTTAGATACACAAGATACAAGTAGATATAGGCATATTATATATGTGTCTATGTTTGTACCTAGATAACTATCTATACAAATAGATCTAACTATCTACACCTACATCTTTATTTGTACCTATGTCTATGTCTGTATTCTCTGTGTGCATACATACATACATACATACATACATACATACATATATATATATATAGAGAGAGAGAGAGACCAGTTTTTTGGTCATTGTCGTCTGTTGTTTGGAAGGCGCTTCTCAAAGTCGCCGACATCGGAATCGGCGATTTAATGGTCCAGTACAAGGGAAGGCAATCCTGAAGTCCCGCCTCCTGCAGTCCCAGACTGGGTTCTTGTTCAGGAACTTAGTTTAAGTTACCATAATAGGGATCTATAGTAAAGAGCAGGGTGTCCTTATTGCGTTGACTTAACTGAAGTCCCTTGACAAGAACCCTGCCGAAGCCCCAGCGACCACAGATTTTCGGGCCAGCCCAGGCAGCGCTTGCGCGCAGTACCGAGCGAAGCACGAGGTGTGCTTTCGTGGTGGTTGAGGGACCTTGGGTTAAGGATTTGTGGATTAGGCTTGGGTTTTAGGCGCCCTGACAATTAGTGCACACTTACCTGCAGAATCCTTTTGTAATTTTGACTTTTTTCTAAGCTGCATGAGCCCCGCGTTGCCGTAGGTCTATATCCCCTTCTGCAGGTTTTGGACTAGGGCCTCCAACGCCGTAGCATGCTGTGAGGGACTAAGGGCACGCTGTTGAAGATAAGACGATCGAATTCTGAGTTTGTTGTTCCTACGTTGCTGTTCAATGCAACATTTGGTTGTTCACAAGGAAAATTGACAGCCGGAAGCTGAACAAGACAGGTCAACTAAGTGTTCAGCCCCGTTTACAAAGCCAAGCACCTCAATCCGTGCCGGGGAAACCGGACACAATCCCCCACACACACCCACCCGCCCACACCCACCCACACGCACACACACACACACAGACACACACACACACATGCGGGGGCACACTTTAGCACTCAGTCACTTACTTTTCGTCTTGCTTGCCTATCACACAACTAGACTCAGTCGGCCTTCCTCCGAGGCTGGATAGTATTTGTTCTTGTTTGCACCGAGAACCGGACTTGGTTCATGCTGGTCTACAATGAATCATGTTCATGTCGCGCGTGTGCGTGTGTGTGTGTGTTGCTGTTTGTGGTTGTGTTTGCGTGTATGTGCGCGCAATTTCAGTGTCGACATGTTCAACTTGGGTTCAGGGTCTCGAGTAGTTTTGAACTTTGACCCGTCTGCTGTTGTGTTCGTGTGCAGTCTCAGCCACTTCAGTCCCGACTCTAGCCGCATTTTCTGGGACTGTCCTCCGTGTTCCCTGTGGCAGCGATGCCTAATCCCAAAGGCAATGACCGTCATAATTGCTTTGCTTCATGGCTTCTGCACGCAAGCACATGTTAAAGGTGGTGAGAAGGACGGGTTTCTTCATCAGGTTCCCACACCATGGTCTGTGCCCTCTAACATGATCAGTGTTGCAAGGTGCCGCGAGCTGTAGCCAGCGTGGCGAGGCGGCCCCTCAGTTCGTGCCTTGTCAGTCAGGAGGCTGAGGGGGTCCAAAGGGTGGTTCGAGGAAATCACTGTTTCTGCTGCATCTGTTTGTTTTCGGGGCGCGGGAGTCAACAGAGACCATATCAATATGGTTTCACTACCACGAGAAAACGACTTGGTGGTGGTGTAGCAAAACATAGCTACCTTGTGTACCGTTGCATGATCACGAAAAGAGGCGTCCTAACTATCGTAAACTACGGTAGGCCTCTGCGTTGGTTGTGTTTTGTTATCTTAACTACGACGCCTTCTATCTTTCAAAAAGCCTCTGTAGAAGCCCTAGAGGGACCTGGCGGACAAAGAGCCCTGCTGATCCCTGCTGCAGATCTTTAGTTGCCCGCGTGCTGCAGACGCCCCGGGTCCGACGTGTTTGTAGGTTGGACTGTATTGCAGACTAAACTGGTCAAATGCAGACTTTACCAGGGAAGCACAAGGTCCCGTTCGAGGTTCATGGTGGGATGTTACCCGGGCAGTTCTGTCTGTTCCTTTCCTTCATCGGGGTGTCAATGCGGCAGAGTACGTTTCAACAAATTCCTGTGAAAGCGCACGCCCCGAGAGCTGTAAACCCTCAATCTGCACCTTCTGGAGGCAACACCCTAAGCGATGCCATTGCAGAACAAGCTCGGAAACAGGCGTGGCGACTGGTAGTGCCAGAACTGCGTGCGACATCTGCCAAGGACCTGTGCCGGAGTGCTGTCCCAATCTGGCATATAGGGCTTAATGAGAAGTTCAGGACTGTGGTGGTTTAGGAGCTCGGGAGCAAGGGCTTGTTTATCAAGCACGGCTGCCAGCAGTGGGTTTGCTTGTCCGCTGTCTTTGTTGGATTGAGGATAAATACGGAGGACACGGTTCCTGAACTTGTCCATGCCAATCCTGATTTACAATGGTTTGGTGGTGGATACTATGCAGGTTTTTGGAGTCTTGATCGGAGAACTATAAGTTCTGGAGCTAGGACAAAAGGTCTTTGCACAAGCGGAGAGTCGGATAGTCTGTTGTTGAGGACTGTCGTGCATCGGGCGGTTCAGATGCATGGCCGGAGACCGAGCAGCGCTGGTCGATTTGTGTGATGTTGAAACAAGTAACATGCAAGTAACGAAAGCTAAGCTGCAGTGGTGCTCGGGCTACAAGCGGCTTGCTGTCTTTGGTTGACTGCTGAGCTCCATAATTATCTGGGGACATGTTCTGCAGCAGTCATGGGGCCTCGAGACCATGAGCCCTTTCAGGCATATCCTCCCAAAAAAATGCACGTGATGCATCTGCAAAACCTTCGTCTTAAATCGTGAAGCTTATTTTTTTGAATCCGGCATGTGTAAAGTGTCTCACCTTCCCCATAGGTTCGCTTTCGCCCGGCCATAATATTTGTCATCAGTTGTTGGCACTGGAGGGATGGATCCTTGCGAGTCGGAGTAGGTGTGTTCCATTTGAGCTCCAAGTGTGTCTGGCTGCATCACCAGAGCAAAAGTGCTGGCAGGAATGGTATGTTTCTGGCCTAGATGCATTGCTACAACGGCGGTGTTGAAGCAGGGATGCTCGAAGGATCTCGCACGGATGACTTGTTGATGTGATTACAGTAAGTAGTAAGAATCCGTGTAGGAGCCGAGTCCGCCGATTCCCCGAAGGAAGCCTTTCGAATCTCCTCACCGCAGGCCGTGAGTCCTAACGGCACCAGTCTGCAACTCCGGTACCGATCTTTGTCGATACATATGATCCGTGGGCACAAACCCATGAATGTGAGCATGTTTTCCACATGGGTCCAGCCAAGCCGTGAATCGTCTAGTCCCCTCTAGGTACTTGAAGTGTGCATAAGTCCACAGATGCACCTTTAGTTGGTGCTAGAAAAAGCTCCGTAAACCACTGCGACACTCGACATCAGATGCAAAAACAACCCTAAAACATGTCTAGAATTGTCTAGATAAGCCCCTTATGTTCTATTTGCAAGTCCCATGGGAGTCTCCGGGATTAAAAGGGTGTTCTATACAGACCACAACGAACTAGGATCTCGATGCTAGGGACCCCTTTTATCCCCCACCACCACCACCAAAACAGCACAAGACATGCCAACTTTCCGAGTACCAGGTCAAGTTCGGCCAGACGTTCTCTTGCCGGAGGCTGAAAGAAGCACTGTTCGACCACCGTTCCCGATTCATTGGGTTGGGCTTCGGGGAGTTGTAGGCTTTTTGTTTCTTAGTGAATGAGAGAGCTTTGGTTGAGGATTTAGGGATGCGGTTTCCAAAATTGGGAGGGTTGTGGTTAAAAAGCAGAGTTTCCCATTTAAATTCCCAAATTTCCACCGGCTTTAGAGAAAGCTCTTTGGGTGCTTTTGTATTGGGTCGGTAGGTTTGCCGGGTTTTAACACAGTCATATTCACCACAACGGCCCGACTCATAGGCGTAAGCAGTCCAAAGGTAAGTTCGGTTTCAGGCTTTGGCCGCGTTTTCGGTGTCCTAGGGCCTTTTGAGCTGCGGGTGGGAGGCTCGCCGGCTCCGGACCTTTCTAACCTTTATAGTCCCGAAATGCTCCCGCCCTGGCCCTTCGCACCCTAGATCTCAGTTCTGGTCAACTTCCTTCGAAATTGAAACGCTGCTCCCTTCGTGGAAACGACGACGACACCCCCTCGCACACCCCAAACCCCAAAGCCTATAAATCCCCAGCTCCGAAGCCTATGACCCTAAACTACCCTAAACGGCTTCAACGTCTCAAGCTCCTGCAAGCTTGCCAAGCCGGAGTGAGAAGGAAAAAGTCTGAGGCCAAGTCAGTGAGAGTCATCGGACTGGCTTATCCCTTCACTAAATCATGGAATTTTCCATGGGTCCGCAGAAGATCTCCCATGATACAGCATTATGGTTTGTACCGGAAGTCAGCTTCGCGAGCAATAACAAAAATGCGACACCAGACCCTGGTATTGTGGCAAATTTGTAGGCCCGATGCATCATCCGGGCAGGCGACGGTGCACATCGTGGCCTGGGCGCCGGGCCCCCACAAGACTGGGCGTCCAAGGCTCTAGGCAGGCTCCGAGCGAAGCTGATCTTGCACGCAAGAAGATATAGATGGATTGGCCGTAAACACTAAACCCTAGCTAAGCGCGACCTAGTCAACGAAGAGGGTGGGGAAATCAAGGACCCAGCATTCTAGCGGCAAAGCTACGCAACAGCTCGACCCTGTCACTGTTGTGTGCCAACAGGCACTAAACATGTCTGTGCAGCAAACAAAACTGTGCATGCGTCTCGTACTGCATTTTCATGGTTCGATCCCAAACGAGTTTCCTTCTGTGACAGGGGTTGCCTTGTTTCTGGTCGTCATTGTGATGACAGTTGTAGTGTTATGAGCGACCTTGCCGTTCTGTTTGGGAAGGCAGCAGGTTCGGCTTAGGAAGAGAGTAGCTAGCGCCTGCCTCCTGAGACTGTATACCGGCCCAAACTCTGAGACAACACCGCCGAAAGTCCGACTCAGGCAAGTGGCCCACTCCTCACGGAGAGGGAGGCGCGGGCTGTCGCAATGAGGGTAGGTGCACGCACATCTGTCGTCTCTGGTCCGTGGCACTTCCTTTGCTTGCTGGGGGAGGAACGTCTGGAAGTAAGCGCCCGATGCATGGATTCCACATCAAACAGAAGCTGCCAACCTTCTATGCATGCAGGTGCTGGGAAATCGTATCCGTGGCGAGGACCGTGTGCCAGGTAGAAGATACATAGTTGATCTTGTCGCTTCAGCCACGAGCCGCTTCAACAGCCTCTGAATCTTAAAGCTGAAGCCTCACACCTGCGCAGCTCCTGCCCGGCATGTCTCAGAAGAGCAGGGCAGAAAGATTTGCATTTTTTGTTCCCCGAAGCAAAGAGAGAGCGAGGTTCGAAGGCTTGCGCAGGGTTTCAATTCAAGAGACTTTGCCTTTTCTCAGCACTCCATTTGTTTGTGTGTTTCTACCGCAGCCGTTGCACGCCATGCCGGCGGAGATCTCCACAGCATTCCACAGCCGTGGGTCACAGCACAAAAGATCGTAGTTTTTAGTGAAGCATCCTCCTCCGGTCTATATGGTTGTTAAGCCAACAAAATCTCTTAGTCATTCTAGAGCTTGCAAAGGGCATCCCCTGCAGTGGACGGAGAATGATGCTTCCAGCATGCTTGCAAAAGCGCTGGAAGCAGCCCTGGCCGAAGACTGCCCGTGTAGTGCCTGCAGGCACGCTGCTCTGCGCAGTAAACGAGCGTGCTTCCAACAAGTGTTTCGAGCCAATATTCTTTGATGACGCAACTGGGTGGCGTACGTATTCCTTCATGGATTTCTGTTTTTACTGTCGGCCTGACTTGTCTTGCCTTTTCTGTGGGAACTGAGGAAATGCTCGGCGTGCTTCCCGCAGACGCAGAGGTTCCCGATTGTCCCAACGACTCGAGCCCCGGCACGCCGGCAGTACAGAGGCCACCAGAGACTAATTCGAAGAGCAACAGAAGTTCTTGCAATCTCCTAGATTCAGCGGAGACTTTGCAGCGCGAGCGGGCTCTCGTGGAACTGGAAGAGTTCAACAGGACACTGGTGGCTACCCGTGCTTCAATGCAGGGTGTTTCTTCAGAGCTGGCAGCTTTTCTTTCGAGTACCGAGCACGATCTGGTCGAGGCTCGTATCGGCTTCCGAGCCGCCACATCCAAGGTTCAAGAGCTGCAGGAAGGCATGTGCGACTTGCAGAAACAGGTTGTCCTGAAAGAGAAGGACGCGCATCGGTGGGAAACGGAGTGCCGCAGGCTGTCCCAGAAACTCCGTTCTCTCGAGGAGATGCTGGCTGCTCAGCGTGGTGAGCTTATGGCCTCTGAGGTGGCGAACTGATTCATCACAGCGGGAGGGTGGGGAGTAAATATGCGTAATATAAACTATTTTGTATGATTTGATTTAAGTCTGTATTTTATCGTTTCGCATTTATGGTTTGTCACGCTTGCCGTTTCAGGTTTACGAAACATTTATAAAATATTCAGGTTTTTGCTTATGTTTGTTATTGTTTTTTGTTCTTATGATGTTCGCTGCCTGGCCCTAGCCTGATCTTGGGAAAGTATGGTGTTGCTAGGGAAATCCTATGAAAACCCATACAAAATCCAGTAGTTTCTCAAGGAAACGTAAGATTTTCTTATGATGTTGCTAGAAGTTCCTAGCAAATTCATACAAGATCCATGAGTTTTGTAGGAAAACCTAAGATTTTCCTAGGAAATCGCTAGCCAAATCATAGACGAAAAACGTAAGATATTTACACAATTTCCATAAAAAAAATATGGGGAATGTATGATTTGTTTTCATTTTCGCTGCTGCATAATATTAAATAGCACATCAACGCCATAGCAGAAAGAAACAATCATAAAGAAGAACAGAGAAAACATACATAAAACCAGAGTAAACAAAACCGTAAACAAAGCATAAAAACATAAAAAATAACATAAATGCAACACCACAGAAAACGGGGATCGTAAATAAAACGTAAATGCAAAACGAAAAAGAAACGCAAATAAATCATTAAAGAAATTAATCAAGGGTTCATCCATTAAACAGCAAAAGATGTCCCAATGTTTTTGACATATATATATACATATATGCTAGCCCCCCCACCCAATTGACCAACTCTGGCTTCTCACATGACGCATGCTCAAGACAGTCTCTTCACAAGCAAACGCATCAAGCACACTGCTTTCGCAGTGACCTGTACAACACGTATTCGTCTTCTTCTAAAAGCTCATCACCGTTGGATGTGATTTTGTAGACCAAGCCACGGTAGCATTCGACCCTATCACCTGAGGATAATTAAAAGAATTTTACGCTCGGAAAGAAGTGATCAATAAGACAAAGTCTTCCCGGAAAAAAATGTTGAATATATGGCAGCAGCCGTTCGGTGGCATGTAGCCGATCAGCACTGGATGGTCCACTGGCGCGGTCGGGAGGCTGGTGTCATCCGGCGAGAATTTCAACCACGTCATTGCGAGCGTAATAAGACCAGAAGGACAACACAAGGTTCACAGCAGCCTATTCAACTACGGGGATAATATCAAGGCTTTGCTTTGCGTGTGCGACTACATACAGCATGCTGTCGCCTTCTCTTGTGCAATACCTCTCACAACATCTCTCTCGTGTCTTCCATCAGATAAGCAGAAAACCCCACCGTATCAGTAATTGAAAAAATTGAGTTCCCGCCTCCCCCCTCACCACATCATCCGGCTCAA